>JAXBDA010001988.1:0-47643 GCA_036023075.1 Gaultheria prostrata | reverse complement strand
GATCTCATTGAAAACTTTAATATGGTGCAAAAAAATTTCAAAAATTATTTTGATAAATACATTAATTTTTAGTTTGAAAATTGCACGTAGTTTCGTAGTGAGCAAACAAATTGGGACAGAGGGAGTAATTGTCCATGGTTGTATCTAATGCAGTGAACAGTGAACACCTTGCTAAAGACCCCAATCGATCTACCAATTTTACATTTTTGCTTCAGAATCAGAGCACCAAATTTTGGGCCATTTCTCCATAGCTCTTTGATTGAAACGGGGAGTATTTGGTCATTTTAGGGATGCAAGCAGCGACAAAAACGTATACAGTATAATTTTTTTTTGATAACTCTATATAAAGTATTTTTTAGTATTTAAGTTAGAAAGTTATTGGGCCTCATTTTTTTTGCTTTGTTGAGCTGTACAATCTAATTACTGAAAAATTTAGGTTGATTTTGTTCATTTGACTTCATACTAACGATCCAATGCAAATGATATTAAAAAAAAAATCAAACTATATATGAAAAAATAAAAAAATTTAATACATTTTCCAGACCCGGGAGGTTTGCTTGAACAGTTGAACCCCTCGTATAGAGGTGTGGAGCTGTCCATGGATGCAACAGTTGCGGATTATATCATCTAACTATGTCATAGGCGGCTCCACATTGTCTTCATAAACAAATTTTTTTGTTTAGAATGCATGTAATTTTTTGTACTTTTATTTAAGTTTTTTTCTTTTTGAACACCTAACCCAAAAAAATTGAACAACTAGCCTTAAAAAATTAGCCCACAAACCAATCCAATGTAAAAAACCCAATTAAAAGCCATAAGAGGCTCTATAACTTCTTGGTTAATTAAACAACCTAAACTCTTTTACATTTTCTACGGTAAGAGTATATGTCCAAAAAAAATCTATGTGAACCTATTCGCCAGATAATTTTCTACGATAAAATCTAATGTATTTATGTGCCGGTTTAATTTTTCTTAGCCTAAAAAAAAAATTCGCCGAGAACGTGCAATTGTGACATATATGACGTATTTTCGTACTATTTGGTCTCATTATTCAAAATAATGTATATAAAAAATTGCGTATATATGGCTAGTTAGTATAGCTAGTATAGTTAAAGGTAATTTTTGAACACCCTGTTCAAAATTCTTGGAGCCACCACTGAACTATATACATACACAGTTACAGTTGCGGGTACACTAGCGGAACTTTGGAAGTTTAAAAATTTGAGTATATTTTTCGTATCATTAAAATTTTGAGTTGTTTGCATTGGGAGTAAATGCTTACGGTGTTTAATTGAATAATCATTTTGGGTAAGGGATTAGGTGATGAAGCTGGAGAAAATGCCCTGAATATCAGCTATAAATGCAAGGGACAATGGGGTGACTCCGATTTTGAATTCTGTAGGGTATAGATGTTCAAGGGGTCCACGGAGATCAGTTGATACATGATACTGATACTTATCCATATGTGGTCCAACTTCATCGCCCCTGCCTCGCCCTTTTTTCCCAGACTCTGTTGGTTGGGGCAATTCCTCTTTTTTTCTTTTTTTTGTTTTTGTTTTTGTTAAATGAGGGTTGAATTTGGAAAAAAAAAGTAGTACTTATTTTTTTTGAGATTGGATTGGATAATAATTATATTAACTTATCAGTCAACTCTGTTAAACACATCGTATCGTCCTGAATATATTTAATATAACTATAATCATATAGTGTAATTCACATTTTTAGTTTGCAAATAATAATTCACACCAAAAACCGTAATTATCAACAACAAAAAAAATGAAGCTTACCCTTCTATAACTGCATTTAGTTTTTGATAATCCAATGGGACTATTGAGGAGAAACATTTCTAATAGTTTAGTATTTTTTTAAGGTAAGGTAATTCATTTAAGAAAAACAAAACCAAAGAACATGGACCAAGGGCATAGCCTTGAAAATCCTACACGAAAAGGAGAAGCAAACAGAAGAACATTTGAGACGGACCCCATTTTCAACCTCAGCCTGCTAGGACTGCAAAGACTTAGAAGAACATTTGAAAATCTTACCATTTCTTTCACCCCACAGGTGGTAGATTGTAGCTGCTAGAGAAAGTTTAAAAATGAATACTCGTAAAGAAGTGCCCTTGCTATTTGAGACGGCCTAAGCAACTTCTTCTTCAAGACCTTTAGGAGTTCGCACAATACCACATCGACCCAGTAACTCTGTCTAGAGACCTTGAGAAAAGGGACATTCAAAGAATAGGTGTCTATATGAGTTTCTTCCCCACTAGAGCACAAGACACAAATTGTTGAGGAAACAACTCCCCAGGTGTGAAGCCTATCCCGAGTAGCAAGCCTGCCATGAAACGCCAACCATTGAATCAAGGCCCACCTTGGAACGTGACGAGGGAACCATACCAGGTTGGCGTTGGACCAAGGAATGGGAGGATTAGAAGTTCTAATGGCATTCCAAGCAGAAGACGAGGAATAGACACCAGAAGCATTAGGAAGCCAAACAAGACGATCTAGCACTTGAACATTTGGAGCCGAAACTGCTGGGGTATTAGCAATGATAGTTTGAGTAACTGTGTTTCGAAGGCGAGGCCATCTCCAAGTACCGTCATGGATAATTGAAGCAACCTTAGCAGATAATGATCTCCCCAAATGGAACACTACGCGGCTGCCAAATTTCTGAAACAAAGGACCCAATGAGTGCCAATTGTCTAGCCATAAGAAGGAGGACTGCCCATCCCCTATCACCCACCTCATCAAAGGTTGAACAAGAGGCCTGAGGTTAAAAAGCTTTAGCATAGTCCAAGAAGCATCTTGGGGAGGAGCCATGTACCAGAAGCAATGTTGTTTAATGATATATTTGTGCACCCATTTAACCCAAAGAGTATTAGCTTTTGAACTCAAAGCCCAAATGTGTCTAACCATAGAAGCCCTATTCCAATCCTTTAACAGACGAAACCCTAGCCCACCCTCTGATTTTGGAGAGCAAACTTTGGCCTATTAGTTATATTGTATTATCGTGTGAATTTGTAATTGCTTGACCAATTATTTGTTATTATGACTTGTCAACTGTATTAGCTTGTCAGTTTTTTTTTTTTTACTGTATATCTCTAGAAAGGCAAAACATAGATAAGTAAAACGGAATCCAAGTATCCATTGTCGCGTGCAACAATGGGGCATCAAACACTATCCATAAGAGATCGGGGTTACGTGTTTTGGGACCAGAAACAGTGTGATCAAATCCTCCCGATCGGGCCCAAGCTTGACATACCATAGGAATTATCAATGAAATATGCAAATTAAGCCAAGAGAATTTATGTTCCACAAAATATTATAATTCTCGAATACTTGCGAATTCTCAAAACATGGTCTGAATAAGATAAATAGAACAACTAAGAATAGGGCAAGTCGTGCAAGTACCGTTGAGCTATATATCAGTGAAACTTCGTGTGACATTTTCCATTTGAAGGACGAGAGGGTTCGGATCTTAACAAAAGAGAGCTGTATATTAGGCGGAAAAATATGATATTCTAGCCCATCGTATGTGACATGGATCTCCACCAAATCTTTGCTTTGTCATGGACTCATGGGTACCCATGTTTAATTGATCGGATTAATAATATTGTTGACGTAAATTTACAAGACAAGTCACCATTGATCGTAGGGTTGAGCATGGACCGGATTGATTTAGTTTCATAGTAAACCAAGAACCAAATCAATATTTACAGATTATATATTTGGAGAACTAAACCAAACCACAAAAGTCATAGAACCAAACAAATCCAAACCATTAAAATACGGTTCGGTTTCGGTTTCAAATCACGATTAGCTTAAAACTGAGATATCATCTCTGTAATCTATTCAAAGTACGTACTTAAAATTGTGAAGATTAATAAATCAAAACTTATATTAGAAACAATTCCACTAAAATAACCAACACTCTTTTTTCATATATAGAAATTTAGAATAATCTTGGTAGTGAAGGAATATAGATATTGATTTTCATGCTTAGAAAATTGAAAAATTTAGGAAATAAGCGGTGGAATCACTAGTAGTAGGGGTGAGCATGGACCGGATTGGTCCGGTTTTGTAGTAAACCAAGAACCAAACCACTGCCTACGGATTATGAATTTGGAGAACCAAACCAACCCATAAAAGGCATAGAACCAAATCAATCCAAACCATTAAGATACGGATCAGTTTCGGTGTCGAACCACGGTTTGCTTAAAATTGAGATATTATTTTTGTAAACTATTTAAAGTACTTAAAATTGTGAAGATTAATAAACCAAAACTTATATTAAATCCGATTTCATTAAAATATCATTAAAATTAATCATGGTAATGAAGGAAATCAAGGAATAGGAATAGGCAATGACCGAATCATGTATAGAAATTTAGAAAACTAGAAATGTGCTGTGGAATCAAAATTGCAATGGAGGATTTCATTAGCAACTTTATTGGCTATGACTAAACCGCTACTGGTGTATTGGAATTAAGAGAATAAGTTATGAATCTTACGCAAAATAAAATCTTGCACAGAGAAGGAATAATGAAAAAATTAAATTAGGAAGTTAGTTAATTATGACTTATATATATAAATACATTTATATATAATATACACGGTTCGGATCGGATTAGGACCAGAACCATGAACGCAAATCCACAAACCAAACCATTGAATACGGATTCTAATTTTTTTAAACCAGGACCAAACCACATTATTAAAAAACCGAACCAAACCAATCGGTTTGAATCGATTTGGACTGGATTCACGGTTTGACGGGTTTTCTGCTCACCCCTAACTAGTAGAATGGATAATTTCGTAACAGAATTAGTTGACTATGACTAAGTCAATGTTCTTTTGGTATATTTAAATTATAGGAATGCGTTGTGATATAAAGAAGTTTGGGCTAAATAAAATCTTGACAGAAAAGGAATACTCAATACTGGGGGCGGTTGAATAGATTAAATTTGGAAGTTAGTTGACTATGGCTTCCATGTTTATTTGGTGTATATCAAAATAATACATACATATATATACGGTTCGGATCGGTTTGGAACCGAAACCGTTAACATAAATTCACAAACCAAACCATTGAATACAGTTATAAACCAAGACCAAACCACACTACGAAAAAACGAAACGAAACGATTCGGTTTGGATCGGCTTGGATTGGATTCGCAGTTTTACTGATTTTTTGCTCACCCCTAATTGATCGTATATTGAATAGTCAGTCACCAATAGTTCTGTCAATGGAACGGATTTAATCCGGATCCGATCCGAATCAGATAACACTAATCGGATAATCCGGTTCGATCTTTTTAAAAAAAATCAGTCACGTTTCCTCGAAGAGTATTCCGCTTCCGATTCTTTACTATCCAACAGAGCTTCCTCCGACGAGTTCTTCGCTCTCCATCTCCGTAAATTCAATGCAAAAGAACACCAAATCTCATTCAGAGATACAAGCTGAATACTGTGAATTATTGTGCTGAAATTGGAGTGGTTGAGAATCACATTCCAACGCCTTTTGATCTGATTGAAAGAGGAAAAAATGTTGTCGGTTTCTGTTCTTTTTTTATCCTTGGAAATGTGAATAGTTAGATTGTAATTCACATTCGTCTTTTGAACTGATCTGATGGTTTATGGGCAAATTGGGACCAATTTCTCTAATATCAGGTTCCTCTCTCTCTCTCTCTCTCTCTCTCTCTCTCTCTCTCTCTCTCTCTATCTATCTATATATATATATATATATATATATTATCCCTTTCTTTTGCTAAAATTTTTGAAAAATAAAAATAAATGAATAACTGGATTCGGATATCCGAAATTTCGGATTGGACACTGCTACACGTATAGAAAAAAAGGGGACATAAAATGTACAGATCAGTTTGGGACCCACTTTTGGGTCCCACACGAACGATCCGAACCGTTCATTCATCTTAGAATAATTTTTCACATGGCCCCGCGAGAAACCAGCTCAATCGGACGTTCGTAATTTTCCCGTTTCATTAATGGAGATTTTGTGGTTTGGTGGCTAGGAACAAGGGTTCGTCGCGGAGAGGCACTCGCGGAGTAACACCCACGGGGGCACTCGCGGAGTAGCACCCACGGGACCCTCCTGCGGGTGTCGCGGGATCCGCGGCCTGACAGTACAGAAGGAATATTCACGTACTATTTGTGCGACATGTGTCCAACATTATTAGTCCACTCGACCCAGAGGAGAGGTCGAGTGGCCTATAAATAGGGCATTCTCCCCTCATTTGGGGAGAACGTACACTTATACATGTTATTTTAGAAAGAGAAACTTTCTTTCTAGAGAGAAGTGGCACTTGATTTTTGATCTAATTGGGCGACGAATTCCTGCCAAAGGTCTTCCTTAACTGTTGTGCCTTATTTTCACCAGAACACAGATTCTCCACTTAGTCCCTCAAGTTAATCATCTATTATTCTCATCCCTAATCATTTATTTATTGATTTACGTATCCTAAATTATTTCCTTCTTACATAGTGTAGCCAATGTCATAATTTTGTCCACACAAACTTATGCTTAGAATAGATAGAGACATATTCGAATACAGAAGATGTACCTTTTTGGTAAAATATTACAATCAATCTTTAAGTCTAGTCCGCCAATCCAAGTACTGTGTTTATGACGAGTCTGTTGTTTTGAGGTACTTTTCGACCATATGCATTCGTCCCGTGGTGTTAAAGATAAGTAGTGTACTAGCTAGTGTTTCGCATTCACAAATTATCTCCATATACATGGGCCAACAATCCTAACCCCACCCACATCAAGCCCATCCTATGCTTCAATAATCAACCATCTTGCGAGAGAGATTTACCATACCAACCATACATCCAACCAACAAACATTTCCCGGATTGAGACAGAGCCCGCCCCGAATGTTTTGTGCTCTAATCAGAATCATAAAATGCGGATCTTTTATATTTTCAATAAATACCAAAAAAAAAAAAAAAACGAGAATATCTGTAAAAAGTTAGTTTTCTGCGTTTCTATTTTGAATCGAGTATACATAAGTTAGAAAAAAAATACTATAAAACAGCAATACTTGGATAGATAATCAAAATCAACTATATATAAAGGTTATTGCTATTTATTTCTCCTGTACACGCAATGGCGTAGTAGTAGAGCATGGAGCATGTCAATACAGCTTTTTGGTCTCAAGTTCGAGAGTTGGACTACTGAAATGTGCAAAGATAGAAAACATGGCATGTAATTGAGGGTTAGAAAATAAGGTTGGAACGCAAAACAAGTAGCTCGAGTACCGTTGAGTTATGTTAGTCAAACTATCGTGATTTAAAATGTCTAATATTTTTTGCATATCCCGAAGAAAGAGCCCCGTGTTGAGCTCACAAACTGAGCGCCCTCAGAGGCCGCCTAGTGAGGTTGTAACCTAGGGACAAGCCTAGGTTCTCCAGATTGGCTACCAGTGCACTTTCCGTGTGGGAATTTACTCGAACTCTAAAATCTCCCCCCACCTGTGAATTCGCGCTCATTATGAATGCAACCATAATTTATATGCATGGGAGATCATCTTGTGTACTCTGCACTAATCGTTATATGTTGACCAACAAATTGACTACTATGTAGCTCAATTTACAAAATGCCAGTCCATTCTAAGATTAATGAGCAACACCAAACATCTTGTTCCAACTTCCAAACTTGATTGCAGCAGTCAAAGTAAGCAATTACTAACTTGTCCTAACACAGGAACCACTTACCAAACCAAAACAGCCATGTAAAGGAAATTTAATCTCGCGATCAACTTGCATTTTTTATTGAAATGTGGGCAAAATCAAGATTGAAACACCTATACGTACTGCATATGCTTTTACTTCTGCTATATTCCGTCCTAAAACAACGAAGGAGAAACTGTCTGATCTTTGTGTACCGAGGCAGAATAACTCAAACTTTCTGGGCCAGTCACATGGATGGTTTTGACACTACCAAAGGCTGGTGGTGCCCGAAACCATGTGAATCACAGCCGCTGTTTTATTGAAATCTCAACTTATAGCAAATAGACAAAGAGAAAGACCCCAGTATAGTGGTTTCACTAGTCAGTTTGTTCTGTTCTAGGCTGGATTTTTCTCTACGGTCTTTCTATTTGATCCTTGCAAAATATAGAGTATGTTACAATGGAAATTCGTCTAGACCTAGTGGATGGTTGGCGCATAGGCCTAAAAGACAGCCCCATTGTTGTTGCAAGACGAACAGCGAGGAACAAAATAAGCAAGGTACATGAACTAGGTTGAAAACAATCTCACAAGGACCTATTCCCTATCCGATGTGCATAATTCCTGTACTTCCATAAGAACCAAAACCTAGTTAGAGGTGCCCGTAACCTCACTGGAATCAACATTCTGAATTATCCTATTGAACGAGATGAAACCAACCCAAATAAGTGTCAAGTTTAGAGAACTGGAATCGGAAGTAGGCCTGTCAATGGACTGGATTAAATCTGATCCGATCCGAATCCAATCCGGAAAAATCCGAATCCGAATCCGGTAACTCCAATCCGATAATCCGAATCCGAATCCGGTAACTCCAATCCGATAATCCGATAATCCGAATCCGGTAATCCAAATCGGATTCGGACCGGATTCGGATTTTATCCGATAAGAATCCGATCCGAAATAAATTTTGGAAAATCTTATTTTCTTAACCCACCCCCTCTCTCCCCACATCTTCTCTCTCTAAACAAACAAAAAAATAAAATACAAATATTCGTTGGTATGAAAAAAAAAAATACAAACATCTAGTTTTCATTTTCCTTCATCTCTCAGTTCTAAACTAACCGTTGCAAATCCCTGCTAATCGTGTGAGTGTCCTTGCCTCTGGCATGGGGGAGGATCGTGTGCTTGGGAGTATTTCATATCAACCAATTTTAAATTCCATCACAAATTACTTATGTAAATTTCACACAAATTACTTACGTAAATTCCATGCATCGACTCTCTCTCCCTCCCTTCGGTTCTGGGGGAAAAAATTCTTTTCTGAATATTTGTAAAAAGGGACCACACTTCGTTTTCTTCTAAACTGTGCTCACATTTAACAAACCCTGCCTTATGAAAATGTTGTAAAAAAAAAAACAAAAAACAAAACCGGATTGGATATCCGGTTTTTCGGATTCGGATTTTGCGAGTTCGGATTCGGATCGGATTTGAGCTACTTCGGATTCGGATCGGACTCGGATTCTACCGGATTCGGTCCATTGACAGGCCTAATCAGAAGTTAGCATTCTAATGACCGAGTTTGCCCACAGACAGGGGCTCAGCCCGGATGTGGCCACGGGGGTGGCACTATTCAATGGAAAACAGTTACATGTTATGCAACAAAATATAAAGAAAAAAATTAATTAGGAAGTCATGGGCTCTTTTTTAAAAAAATAAATAAATAAAGACTTCCTTCAACTCTCTTATGGTATCCAAGTAAAAGACAATACAATATTAATTTTTCTTGATCTCAATTGACAATGCTCTAAATTGATTTTTTTTCATTTTTTGGACAGCATATTAGGTTTTTTTTTTTTTTTTCCGGTATACTCGTATAGTTGAACCTCTTTAGTCTATTAAAAATACCTATGTATTGAAAAAGTCCCGGTGACACCTGATCCACACCTCTCTTTACGTTACAAAATAAAATTGGCCAGCAGCTCCAACAATCGCGGCTTTCTACCTTTTTTCGGGAAATACCAAAAAAAAATAAAAAATTGACAAGTTTCATAGATGCCAAACCAATGGGAAATCTCTCTTCACTCTACATATAAAAAGATGAGTAATGCGCAACTTATTCATAAAAATATGTAAATCGACATGTTCGATAATTTATTTTCATTGTACATTCACACCCAACATAGCCCGTAAATAAACATGCAATAAAAATGCTAAACTTTGAAGAAAAAAGATTAATGTTTAAATGTGTCATGTTCCTCTCCAATTGGTAAAAAAAAAAACAAAAAACCTAGAGAGAGAGAGAGATGAGAGGGTATATAGTAGGGGAAAAAATTGAGGCAAACCCCACACTTCATTGCGCGTGGAGAATCGAAACCTGGGCTAAGCTAGCCAGCTTACCACATTGACAAAGTGAACTGTTGGTGCAAATGTGTCCTACTTTTGTATTTATTATTAGTATTTGATTTATTTTTTATTTCCCAGTAGTATTTTTGAAACGGGGGTGGCACGTTCCACCTCCCCCTTCTTAGCTCCGTCCCTGCCCACAGGAGCACCAGGATAAAAAAATGGTCATTGTTGAATTTGGGACACTTAGTCGAATAATAATGTCCAAATGGTTTACACATTCAATCTAAGGTCTCACGGAATCATTACTAGTCATCGGCGACAGCAAGCAAAACAGGAAGGGAATTCAGGATTGTACGTTACACGGATCTAATGGTCGGGAAAGGTGTGTAGATTGAGAAAGGCCCTCTATAGATTAAAGCAGTCACCCAAAGCATGGTTTGACAGATTTCTCAAAGCTATATTGAGATTTGGATACAGCCATAATCTTGCTAATCATGCTATGTTCGTCAAAAGAAGTGATGGTAAAATTATTGTCCTTATTGTCTATGAGGGTTGCATTTTATCCAAGGAAGTCCTTCTAAATTAAGTGAAGAAGAACATGTTTGACACCATCTATATGAATGCTTTTGAATGCCCAATTATATCCTCATATATTATTCTATTGTTGTACGTGAATGGACGATGACTTGATGACAAAAGACCCCAATTTGGGCCGTGCTTCATATGTCAACATCCCAATCCTTGTAGAGATACATATGAGATCTATAACTGTCCTCATGAAACTTTTTGGCAACATTTTTTTTTTTATCACTGATAAGAATCTCTCAAGCTACATTTATAGATCGGTTAATCTTTTCGACAAAACTGAAGTCATGGGAGGTAAAAACACTTTTGTCAGACTACTCTTTTTAAGTTCATTTCCATTTCTCTACTTTCTTATATGTTTCGTGTGGGAGGAGGGCTCCCCCCACGAACTTCAAAAACAATAACAGAGCATAGACACTAAGTTACATTATACATACCTTTTCGACATTCTCTTGCTAGGTTGGTGATATTGACAGGATATTGTCCCCAAATGTACTGCTTGCTCATTTTTGCCTTCTGAAGCACATGATAGTATGCATGCAGAGGCCCCAACAGTTTTCCAACCAACTTTTCATAATCTCTCTCCATCCAAATTCTTACTGTTCCCCCTTGGCGTAGATGCTCTGCATCTCAATTTGCTTCGTCCCTGCTGCCTGCAATGATATTCTAGTGAATCGCCAAGCCTGTGACAAGTGCATTTCAACAAAGAAAAAGGAAAATTTGCTTACTTCGTCTACTAATCATGTTGCACAGTATGATCCAAAAAATAATTAACGGGAACTGATTCCACGAACAGATAAGATCAACACAAACGCAATCGGATTAAAAGAACTGTTGATACATGAAAACACCAAGGTTTCACCAATAATCTACAGCAAAAGCGCCCATTCCTAGAATTTAGAATATAACCACAAATATCCAATGTTTCAAAAGTCAGTCAAGTCGGCCGACTAGTCGGCCCAAAGTCGCTAGTCGGGATCCCCACTTGATTGAAACCCGACTAGTCGAGCAAAAGTCGGCAATTAGTTGGCCAAAAGTCGCTAGTTGGCAGCCAACCGACCTGGGACGGACTAGCGTCTTTTAGGACCGAGCAAATATCCCAACACTTTTATCAAGAACGAATTAAGACTTTATGACCTACACCCTGTAAGGGGATAAAGAGAGAAGGAACACAAGAAAGAATTTCCCAACAACAAATGAACCAACGGGGCAGGGCATTTTCAGAAGAAAGGACCAAGGTCTCAGCGGTCAAAAAATGAACCAATGGGCAGGGCATTTTCAGAAGAAAGGACCAAGGTCTCAACAGTCGGAAATCTACTAACAGCTCGCAATGCAGACGAGCATCTTTTTTATTGCAAATACAACTAGTTCAAAGTATGAAACAATGTTTCTGAATCATTGAAACAAATGCATTGCCTTCTATTACGAAATTTGAGTCTACTCTAAACCAATTAATGCCCCACATCAGACTGGCTTCTGTTCGCATAAAAAGTTGTTAGCTAAAAACCAAATTTACATAATTTGATTGTGCAATGTCCTGATCAGTTTAAAATAACTCAAATGCAAGGACTATATTTTAGAACACATTGACTGTTATGATAGTCATCTAGGCCTCTCAAACCCCACGCCAATTAGCTGCTAGAATAACCATCCACACTTTTCCAACTCAGTTTACTATACATCAGGCCATCAGCTAAGGAAATGCCTGTCCAGCTCTATGCCCAACTCCAATCCATTTATGTGAATCTTTTGATTGACCAGCATCATCTTTTGAGTCAAATGAATAGGTACACTTGCAAAAAGAGAGCCGTAGGGGGAGCGCACAAAGAGATATCCAAAACGAGGGCTCCCCCTACGAACTTCAAAAAGAATAGGGAGCATAGACACTAAGTTACATTATACATACCTTTAACATTATACATGCTTTCCTCAGATATTCTTTTAGATTTTCTCCATGTTGATATGAATGAAAGCTTGAAGTTTGGATCATCCACTTACGCATAGAGCTGAATTTTTGCAAGGTCATTCCAAAAATTATTTTAAAATTATTGAAAGGTTTGGATTGTGGCCCCGCACGCCGTTGTACATTTTCGATACTCAATTGTTTCGGTACCTGTTGACACCGGATTTTGCCCCACCCCTATTTATCAAAACAAACCGATGATGTTGACGCTTGCACAAAAGAGACGTCGAATCATCAGAAATCAAGAAATCAAAAACAGCCTTACCGTATAGAACACGCATTTCCCGGTAAAGGTAAACCGGCATGGTACGCATTGTACTAATGCTGTGGTAAGTCAAATATCGACTTCAAATATTAGATATCATCTAACATCTGCATGTGCATAGCTTGGATGACAGGCATGCCATTTTAGGGAGGCCGTACCCCTCCCTCCATCAGTTTACCAGAAATCAGCTCCCGGAAGCTCGATTCTAGGCCAATTCTCTCCTAAGTTCATCAACTGCGACTTCAGTCCTACTAGAGAATTATTGAGGATAAAAGGAGTAAGCACAATTATTTTCACTAAGGAAACAAAAAAACAAAAAAAAAATCAAGGAAATACAACCTTGATCCTCAGCAAGGCTTTTGCCAGTTACAGAATAACTACACACTGCAAAATAGCGGATTTGGACAACTGAGAAGTTACAAATTAAAAAAGGTGATCCATGATTTAAAACAAGAAAGATGCATCATAATTCCAGAATGCTGTGAAAATAGTTTAGAACCTTGTAAGCGATTCGAGAATTTCTAGTCATTCGGTAAAGAAACTGTTGACAATCCGATAAATTCATATTTCAGCGGTTATACAAACATGTCAGGGGAAACGAAAAATTCAAGAAAGAGAGAAATAAGCCAAGATATGGGTTACGACCTACGTCACATATCTCCGGTAGGATTTTCTGCTCCTGCTCTCATCCTTGCTCTGCTCTCCCTCTTCAGGCCCTTGCAATGACGAATTTTAGTAGTTCGGGATGTTTTTGAAATACGCTTTCATGCTCTCGCTCCTGTTTTCACTTACGCATGCACATTATGCTACTTAAATTTCGACATTCCAACTTTCATGATTCCTCAATTGTTAACAGTTTTAACTGCATGAACATTACTACTATCCCACTCTCTACAACTACCTTCGGTCCAACATGAAAGAATGTCCCACCATTTAAAACCCTTTTCTTTATCTTCTGACTTCTGCTAACCTTATACGTAGACCTTTTAGGTCCACCAAATTCCTTGAAATCCAGCAGAGTGTATCCCAGGGGCCACTTAATTTCATGAACCAGAAAACTTCTATGGACAGTCACTATACTGTGATCAAGAACATGATGACGGGCACTGAACTAACACACCTTTACTCAGTGGCCAATCATCAACCAAAGCCAAAAGGTATCTGCTGGGTCACTAATCCATACGTATGGTAGTTACGTAACAAGACTGACCAGTTAACATTAGGGTTGGGATGCACTTGCAGCTTTTGTTTTGCAACGAAAGCATCACAGAGTGCGACATAGCACCAGTGACCAGATAAATGTAAGGGTTGGTTATACCTGCTTTACCATACCCAACCCACTCAGAGCAAGACATGCACAAAAGCACTATAGATAAGTAAACAGCAAATACCAATGCTTGAAATTTTATTGCTGTCAACAGCAAAAATAAAGATCTATGAGAAAAGGTAACACAATTGTAAGTTGTCACGTGAGGGCTTTCTCAGCACCCAGGAAATATAACACGAAAAAGAGAGAAGGGTGGACCTGACAAACAACACTTCGACTGAACTACCCTTGTGCTTCTACATTGCTGTATTACCTTTGATTTTGTATAGACAATTGCATAAACACATGAAGCAGTAGGAAAGAAGAATAGTTCACAACCTATCATGTTTCCATGCATCTTGAAACACAAGGTCCTACTCCATTGAATGTGTGACATGACGCTTGTTATGCCTCCATGTGTTAAGATGGTGCAGTGACCAAACCACGAACTAGTAACAACTGTTAAAACTAAGAGCAGCAACCAACCTGACATGAAAACCTATCTAAGTGCATGGCCCGGTGGAATCATCAGCTGGGTCCTCTGCCACTCCCCATTTAGCGACATGATTCACTATTTGACACAAAACAGCCAACCAACATCTTGTAACTTTCTCCATGTTTCTCTCTAGCCGCCTCGTTGTCAAGCTCTTAGAGGCTTCTAGGACATGCTTTTGCATCAATGTTATCAAGTAGTCACACCACACAATATCAAAGAGCACCTTCTCTCAGTTCCTCCTCATTGCAAAAGTGATCTAAGCCAAGCTCTCTGAAGGAAGATAAAGCATGACGGTAATCTTGATTTCTGTTGATATTGGTAGATTGAAAAATGGTATATCTAAATTTGTAGCATTCTTGATTGCAGTTACTTGGGTGGATGCATCGCAAGTTCCGTTCCACTGAACCATTCAAAGATGTTTCGATAGGTAAGACAAAGTTTCCTCTTACAACTGTCCATGTTAACACAGCGAAAGCAATACAACAGAGATTGATGTACCAATTATAGTCACAGTGTGACTGAAGAATTAAACTGGACTGCAGGAACACCGGTAAGAGCAAGCTCATCAGTGTTAGCGTTTTGACTTGCTTGCTTACCGGCGGGAAAGGACAGAGTTTCAGAGTCTCATTCCCAACCCTAGAGACAACCCTGCCAACCTTTAGTCCCCAGCCAGCTTAGGAATAGGTTTGAGATAGACACTTTCAGGGAGTGGATAGGATTATCTGATGCCTCGAGTTGAAAGTAGTGTCTTAAGGCTCGGGCAGGGAATATTATTCCGGACCCGCCTAACTGAGAGTAGAGCAAAAGCTAGGGATACTTAGTAGCAATCGGCGCCCATTTCTTCTTTTACTTTACATAGCTTTTAGTCTCCTTGATAGCTGGAAGTCCACCATATCGATGTTGATTCTGATATTAATCTAATAGCACAACTAGTGGATAACTGCAAACTCAATTACTGAGGTGTTGCCAAGAGAAAAGATAGGTTCTATGTAAGTAGTCCTTGACACCTAGGAAAAGTAAATCGCAGAAGACTAGTATACTTGGAAACTCCCCATGCTGCAAGCTTATTTACAAAACCGCATAAGACTTCTACACTTGGAAACTCCCTTGCTTGCAAGCATATACATAGCTGGAGTATAGTTTCACAATGAACATAAAATGGACGACAGACTTGTAAAATCTTTCTCTTCACAAGTTATTGCAATTACTTCACATTTCTTCAGTTGGAATTCTTGTACTTGTCTTTCAGGCCAGACATCACTGGATGAGCAACATTACTACCCCAAGTCAAACTATGGGACAAAGTCCTTAAGCAAAGCAAAGAGAGACGACTATCTTCGATACTCATTTGCCAGTTTAGATGCAGCACGAGAAGAAGAAGATTACTATGAAGAAGAGTCATCAGCTGCAGTTTCCGAGCTCTTCCATGGCTTTCTTACCGTTGGTACTCTTGGGTCAGACGACCCAATCAACACTCTTCCATCAACACCAACGTTTTCCATCTCTGTTGAGAACATAACTGAGAAAGAAACAGAAGTCACGGAAAACGATCTGAAGCTGATTAATGATGAGTTGGAGAAGGTTCTAGGCGCTGAAGATGGTTGCAATGACTCATCTGGGAGAAACAGCCTTGTTAGCACAGGAAGAAGCAGCCATTGTAGCACCATTACACTGAGTGGCAAGCCATTCGAAGGCGCTGAGACTAGTTGGAACGGAGCAACAACCTGTCCACTCCAGGGCTATCTATTCGGGTCAGCAATTGAGTTACCAGACACAACAGCTGTAAAGAAGGAACACAGAACATCACTTGGGGAATTGTTTCAGAGGACAAAAATAGAAGAGGAAAATTCTGCTTCAAAAATGGAAGAGGGAGAAAAGAGGGCAGACAAGGAAACGGATAGATCTGCCATAAATCTTATGAAAAAGATACTGAAGAAAAAATTGGTCCGTCCTTCCTCCCGGACGTCCACCACTGTGACGGGCGGAAATGTTGACTCTCCTTCAACGGAAACAAAGCTACATAAGGTATGTTGACTTTTAGCACTGGATAATAAACTTTCTAAGAGGGACTTGAGGAGCATTGCATTTCGTAATATTGTTTCGTTGGAATCATTTCAACATCGTTTGTTATTACTTACAATGAACAAATAGTCTAAAATGAGAGTAAACCAAGCATATAGTTCAGACACAATCTGTAAAGTCTTCCAACAGATAAAAGTCAGCGCTATTTGTATGACTCAAGTTGCATCCCTGTCACCAAAACTAATCACTTGTACCATTGATGCTCAATAACACAGAAGATTTACTGAGACACTGCTACAGGAATAATGTGATATCATAGACAAAACTAGATTGAAAAAGGCCCATTATGGATTGCTATAAATGAAATCATTGCTTACTAATCAAATAAGAACAAGCAATTCATTTTAAAAAAAAATAAGAACAAGCAATTCAAACCATCAAAAACAATAAACAGGTCCTCAATACATGGCAATACATGTCTTTGAATTGACAGACTATCTACAAGTGCACATCCTCGATTTACCGACTCCCATGAGAATGTTTATCAAATCTTTTTCCGTGTATTTATCTGGATCTGAAATGCACAGGATGCGTTTAGATGTCCAGGCTGTCAATGCTATTTTTCAGCTTCCTAATTCTACATTTTGCTGCATGCAGATTCTCCACAAGTTCCACAAGAAAGTCTATCCTGAGAGCTCAACAGTACCACAAAAACTTGGTAAGCCACATAAAAATGAAATCAAGAATACCATCGAGGCGAGGCCCAGTAGTGCAGATTGTATGCTCCCAGATGAAGATATTATCATATTTCCACAACGATCACTCTCAAAAATGTCAAAAGAGAGCATGCGATGCTTTAGGAGCCACTCAAACCCACCTCAAATTGCAATCAGTGGAAGTGATTCAAATGGAAACAGGAAATGCTGGATCAAAACTGATGCAAACTGTAAGTACGCATGTTTCAACAGTCCCCATTCCCCAGTTGCTCGACTCTGTTGTGAATAAGCTTTTTACCAAGGGCACAAAATTCTTGGCCATAGAAGTAGCTCTAACATTTACTGTTTCTACATGTGACAAGCGCATTGTCCAACTATCTTGATAGGCCCATAGGAAAGACCCCCTACATGAGGTCCCAAACTACATTATTCCATACATGGCTACACTCTCAATTTCCTAAAAGTCATACAAGGATTCAGATATTATGACCTCCCGCTAAATTGCTGTTAGAGTTTGTCCCACATTAGTCAATTATAACCTCCAAAGCTAGTACATGAGCCTGGACGGCCTCTCCACTCATTGCCAATTGGTTTTGAGTTGGATGCCTTAACATGGTATCAGAGCTAGGCTTTCGGAGAATTTTGGACAAGACTCTCTTAGTTATTTCCCCGTTGTTTGTGCCATAAGTGCACCATGTTTCATTATGATCCCAATGTTGTGGATCCGTTGTTTGCCTCTCCACGTGCTGGTCAGGGGTTGCATGTGCGGGGAGTGTTAGAGTTTGTCCCACATTGGTCAATTATAACCTCCAAAGCTAGTACATGAGCCTGGACGGCTTCTGCACTCATTGCCAATCGGTTTTGAGATGGATGCTTTAACAGTTACCATATTAAAGCACCGATGTGGATTTGATGAATAGAATGGCGCCGCTATTTTGGTAAATAAACATTTTCATCTACATTGTTTGCACTGCAGATTTGGTGTTGGAGCTCTAGAAGAAAGAAGCAGTCGTAAAGCGTGCTTAAGAGAAGTTGGTATTAAATAGTAAGTTGTGTATTGTAATTATGTTCTTCTCTTGGATGATTATTACTACAGTCTACTACAGTATCTCATGGGTTAATACGATTGCAAAACACAAATGAATAAAAGAGGCCACCCTCTTAATTCTCCGAGTAATCTACATTTGTAATCGAGGTTATCCTTATGTTGTAAACATTGTTAAACTATTTTATAGTGGAATGGTTGACATGTTGAGATAATTTATGATTTCCACGTGACTAGTAGTTGTTTCTTATCAAAGAAGAGGAAAATTCTAAGAAAAAACTCACAAAGGTACACCAAAATCTTCCTTAATCTAGTAGGTTATCTGCGCAGTTAGAGCTTGTCCCAAATTTCTTTTGTCCGCTATTGAACAATTATAACATACAAAACTAGTATGTACATCCTGACGGCCTCATTTATGGTTAATTGGTTTTCATGGTAGCAGAGCCACACTTTTGGAGGTTTTTACCCGAGAGGGCCGAGACTCTCTTGTTTGGGCTATAAGGGCACTTTATTTCATTGTGTTGTTGCAGATTCATTGACAAGTGTAGGGGAGATTAGAGATTGAACCACATTAGTTAATTATAACCTTCAAAACTCTTATATGAGCCTCAATAACCTATACACTCCTTTACTATCAGTTTTGAAATGGATTCTTTAACATGTGGGACTCTTCTTGACAGTACAAGTTACCATTATTAAACAAATCCGAAGTCGTGGATTGTTTCTAACCTACCCATTGATCGTGTTGTTTCCGTATCAAAAAATAATTTATAAAATGAAACAATTACTACTACTCAAATGATTAGCGGTAAATATTCCGAGTATCGCTCCTCAGGAATTAAAAGGCTAAGCCGCAATATTTCAATTGATTTCTAAATTAATTTGAGAAAAAGTGATTTGAGATTGTTTCCTAAAATTATCTAAATAATGAAAAGCAAGAAAGATGGTGAATTAAATAATATGGAAAAAAGGTCTTAGGGTTTCGAATCTACCCTAACTTCGCAACTAAGTAATTATATTAATTTAGGGAAATCAATTACCGAAACGACAATACTCGCTAAAAGCTACAAGCCCTAGCAATATCGACAAGAAAATAGCATGTGATTGAAAACCAGGCATAACCTATTTTCAGTTGGCACGAATCGTCAACGATTCTATAACTAATTAATCTAGGCACGACTCGTCTTCTTTAGGCATAGACTATCCTAACTCACAATTCCATGCGCCAAGAGAATTGTTGCATACCTATGTATTCGCAATCACAGAAAACAAATACATAACACTAGATAGGAAAAATAGGATCGAATCATAGAAATAAGTCTCAAATTAAACAACCGTCGCTTGGATAATCAAAATCCAAAATTAATATAAAAACATTAGTTACTGGGTTAGGGTTTCATCTACACCCTAGGGGATGTTTAGCCGGCCATTAGAATTGTTGAGGCCGTCTCTCCGTTCTGTCTTGTGCGTGATATCTGCCCGTCTATCCGTCCTACCCCCATCGTCAAGCCTCTGGCTCCTTTTATAATAAAACATGCCGTCCTTATTTCCTTGTTTCCCAAGTCTTAGCCGACCTCCTGTCTTTGTAACCCTACTCCTTATTTTTGCAAGTGAACCGAGTAGTATAATTGGTGGCACATGACCCATAAAGCATGGGTTATTAACGTCAGTTTGTTGGGCCGCCTAATAGCACGTGAAAATCCAAAGTTTGAAGTCCAAATTAACTTCCATCACATGGAAACATGATTTGGTACTTCTCGGTATTGTTTTCCATTGTACACTTGATCCACAAATTAATTTGATCTCGGGCTTGATTTGAAGATAAGTAAAATCCAACTTTTGCGCTTATTATATCGAAGCCTCCAAGTATCTACAAAAACATGCAAACGAGGCATTACACTCCAACTAATAATATAAATGGACTTAGCAAAGGTAAATTAGGGGCACTTATGTGAATATTTTGCGGGCCTATCACCCATTGCTTCTAAGTCAATGCATTAAATCAATCAAGTGTCTATCTAGCTTATGCTTATCCTCGGTGTAAAGTCAAGAATAAAAGAGAACATGGTTATCAGGAAATTATAAAGATTAGATAAATCTAACAACGCAAGTATATCAAAGAAAAGAAAAAGAATCTAACCTTGGCAATGTAACCATATGGTTACTTATGTTATAACATGGATGAGCTTGGAGATCGTGAGTGCCCCTCAAGCCAAAATGCATTAAAGTTACATGCTCAAGAGCTATGAAACACCCACACTCCTAGGGGTCACCGTGCCTATGTATTCGATATGGAGACATGTGTGTCCCACATATCCACTCTCTCTCTCTCGGTCCACACGGACTTGTGTGGACTTCACATTTTTCGATGAAATTTTGATGATCCGAACCGTTCAATGTGTTTAAAATGTGTTTTTAAGGGTTCATGCGAGCAATCAATAAAAAATGACCAGGAAGCGCTTGATCCAAGCAACTTTCGATAAAATCGTACATAAAATGTGGCCCTTCCGTCCACACCCTACTTTCCCGATCAAGTTTTCATGATTCGAACCGTCCAATGTGTTTAAAACGTGTTTTTAAAGTCCCTACGAGAAATCAGCAAAAAAAAATGAGCGGAAAGGGTTTCATCCGATCAATTTTTTATTACAAAAAAAATATATGTATAGTTCCATGAAACACTGCTCAGATCAAGCCCTTCTCGGTCATTTTTTAATGACTTTTCGGGACCCTTAAAAACACCTTTTAAACACATTTGACGGTTCGGATCATGAAAATTTGATCGGGAAAGTGAAGGAGTGGACGAAGTCCGCATTTTAAGGATGTGGACTGGATACTGACTGTATATATATACAATCCCCTTCTAATAAGGGATCCCTTACTTTGCTACGATAAGGGACTCCCACTTTCCGACCATTTCCCGATTGAATTTTGATGATTCGAAGTTCCGAACCGTTCAATGTGTTTTAGAACGTGTTTTTAAGAGTCCGCGTGAGACTTCCAACGGTAGATAGGAACCGAACTGTCTCGCTCATAAAAAAAAATGTCCGAGAAGGGTTTCATTTGCGCAATTTTTCATAAAGACCATATATATATATAGTTTTATGAAAAACTTCTCGCATGAAGCCCTTCCTGGTCATTTTTTTACTTGCGTGGACCCTTAATAACACGTTCTAAATACATTGAATGGTTCGGATTATCAAAATTTAATTGGGAAATGGGAGTTCTTAACGCAAAGTAAGGAATCCCGTACTAGAAGTTTGGGGTGTGTGTGTGTGTATATAGGGTCCACGAGAGGAATCATAACAAAAATGACCGGGAAGTGCTCCATCCAAGTAGTTTTTCATACTAAAATATATATCTACGGTTTGTATGAAAAATTGCTCGGATGAAACCCTTCTCGGTCATTATTTTTAATAATTTCTCGCGTGGACCCTTAAAAACATGTTTTAAACATATTGAACGACTCGGATCATCAAAATTCAATCGAGAAATGGGAGTCCCTCACCGTAGCAAAGTAAGGGATACCTTATTAAAAGCTTGGTGTATATACATAAACTGCGGGATCCCTTACTTTGCTAAACTAAAGTGCGGAATCCCATTTCCCTGATTGAATTTTGATGATCTAAACCGTTCAATGTGTTTGAAAAGTGTTTTTAATGGGCCACGCGAGAAATCAGAAAAAAAATTACCGGGAAGGGCTTCATCCGAGCAGTGTTTTATAAAACTATATATATGCGATTTTATGAAAAACTGCTCCAATAAAGCCCTTCCCGATCATTTTTTTATGATATCTTGCGTGGACCCTTAAAAACACATTCTAAACACATTGAATGGTTCAGATCATCAAAATTCAATTGAGAAATGGTCGGAAAATGAGAGTCCCTTACCGTAGTAAAGTAAGGGATACCTTATTCGAAGGGGACTATATATATATATATATATATAGAGAGAGAGAGAGAGAGAGAGAGAGAGTCGGATGAAAACAGCTGTACACTTTCTGCTCCAAAGGGAGGGTAAAGTTGTCAGACGAGACAAACAGTCGTGGCATGATCAAAATTGGTAGTGGCATTATCATTTACCTATAATTAATTATACTACTGTATTAATTAGTGCAATTACTAGTTTAGTTATCTCTAAATGTTTTTACTGTTTCGTCATCCGTGTTTTTTTGTCTTTAATGATTTTCTATCAAATTTTCTATTTACTTTTTACTTTTTAGATGTATATTGTGTATCTATATTCAAAAAGTAAAAAAGTTTGTTAAAATATTAAAAAAATTAACTAAAGGCAAAAATTACGCAACGCTATTCAAACTATTATGCCCACAACTTATATCAAAACTACGAATCAAACAGAGCAACGCAAACACACCCTAAGGCTGTGTTTGTATGACCAAAATATTGAGTATGAATAGAAATATGATTACCGGGAATCAAATTCCTAAGAATTTTCTTATGTAGGAATTGGATACCTGGAGTAATTTCATTTTCGTATTTGGATTAATTCAGTAATCTTACGTGAGAAATAATTATTTTGAAAATTTATTAAAGTCAACATTTTCCTTTCTTAATGAATGAGCCAGTGATCTAAGATTCTCATAGGGTAAGGGATGGATTAAATTCTCACTCGGTTTGGGAAAGTGATTCCTAATTGAATATGTCATCAGGAATGACATTCATATTCCTAATGTCTCTTCCAAACATTGGAATCATAAAAGCATGGCATCACATAATTATCATTCCTGTCTCTTCCAAATTTTTAATTTTTTTTTTGGTAATTGTCTCTTCCAAATGTTGGAATCATAGAAAGAAGATATCACATTTCCATTCCCCTCAAGATTACCATCATCCAAACTGAGTCTAAGTGTGAAAGTTGTACTCCCTCCGTCCCAATTTGCTTGCCCCTGTTGGGGAAGTAAGTTTTTAATGGGTGTGAAAACTTTGTATTGTTTTTTCTGTTTTGCCCCTAAGTCCAATCAATATTACTGTGGCTAATTTTATGGGGCTAATTTTTTATATGCAACTCGAAACATATGCAATATGGATCTTGTTTAATAGATATCAATTAGTTTTATTATACAAAGTTTTTAAAAACATAAGAACCGTTATAAAATAAAAGATAATGGACAAGCCAATTGAGATGAAAAAATTAACTTTTTAAGGGTAAAACTGAATAGTGGCCCTGTTTTGATGGATGTTTTTAGAAATGGACAAATATTTTGGGACATTCCAAAATAGAAAGAAGGACCAGCAATTTGGGACTGATGGAGTATTAAATATACACACATATACATTAGGGTATTTTCGTAGTTATATTGTGATTAAGTCTTGATTTTAATTTACGGTTCGGTTTTGGTGAGATTATCATCAATATTGAAACCGAAACCGAGCTGGCCAGATGATTAAAAGGTAGGTTAAAAACTAAATCTCAAAGTTGTATTAATATAATATACATATACACACACAAGGCATTTTATAGTTGTATTAAGGTTCGGTTTCAGTTTTGGTTATGGTTTGGATTCAATGTTGTTATTATACAAAATCGAAATTAAAATCGAACCGCCCAATTCTTTCAAATTAAAAACCATAACCCTACCCACAGTTAAGAAATTGGTTAAAACAATTCCAATTGGTGCAGTTAACCATCAGTTTGGGTGAGATTACTATTCATAGTTGAAAGAGTAATTATTCAGCAGAGTTTTACCTCTAAGTCTAGAAAAGAGATATCTAATTACCACTAAGATAAGCCACTTTTTTAATTAGCATTAAGGTAAGTCACTCTTTTTTGGGGTTTAGGTTGAGGGTGCACTTTCCATTATAAGGTTTTAGTGGTTTAGGCACTTTCATAGGGTACCCTAGGATTTTAGGCACTTTCATAGGGTACCCTAGGGTTTAGGTTTAGACACTTTCATGGGATACCCTAGGGTTTAGGTTTAGACACTTTCATAGGGTACCCTAGGATTTAGGTTTATGGTGTACTTTCCTATTAAAGGGTTTTAGTGGTTTAGACACTTTTCATAGGGTACCCTAGGGTTTAGGTTTAGGCACTTTCATAGGATACCATAGGGTTTAGGATTTAGGGTTCACTTTCCTATTAAAGAGTTTTAGTGGTTTAGACACTTTCATAGGGTACACTATGGTTTAGGTTAGATATTTTCATAGGGTACCCTGGGATTTAGTGTAAGGAACCGTGTAAAAAAAATTACTTTTTGGAGAAGTTTCGATTTGGCCGATAAAAAGTCCCGATAATTGCTCTTTGGATTTTTCTAATCACAACAGTATAATCGGAAGTTATTTTTTAGTAAAGCAAAGTCGTCTTTCACCCATTTTCTTTGGAGAAAAATGTGCCGTTTTTCGGTTTTGTACTAAAAGTGAGGGGATGAGATTTTGATGTGATTAAAATTTTAAAATTTTGGAAATGCCATTGTTTCCAAATGGGAGGTACTTCCTTATTTTCATAAATAAATTAAAGTAAAGAAAACTCAAAATTTGGTTTATGAAAATAAGTATTGTGGTCACATATTATATACACAAGTCACATTTGAGTGTGTAATGTAATTAGAAGGATATAAGTGTAGTGTATGGAGGAAGTTTGTTCAAAAAAAAATATATAGCACCCTCTCCTCCCTCTCCACCCGACTGATTCCCCTCTCTCCTCTCTTTCCTCCATTGTTACACCTCCAAGCTCAAATTACTCCCTCCTCACTCAACCACTTCAAGAACCAAGGCCATTTCACTTTCTACGCACTCTACAGAGCTTGGGTTGCCGTGTATTCACACCAAGAGCTCCAAATTCGGGATTTGGGAGTTTCTACACTTAGGGTTTCATTCATCTTCCATTTTCAAGCAAAACCTTGAGGTAGGGGAACAATTTCTACTCTATCTAGTTGTATGCTTGTGATTTGTTGCATATACTTGGTTCTTAGCCTCAATTTCATTGAAATTTATGTTTTCCCCAATTGTGTGGGTTTTTCCCACTTATATTTCTTGATCTATGACATTGCTTGTTGTTTAGTGAAATTGGAAGTGAAATTGACCTCCCTCTATGTTTAGTTGTTACCTAGCATCCCTAATTTGAAGTTATCTCATTTGTGATTGGGTTGAAATTCCACACCCTAAGGGTGAAAATCTGCACCGTTATTGTTCCTATATTGCTGCCTCTGTAATTTCCAGCCACTGCCCCTGTTTTTGGGGTGGTTTTTGGTCACCCTTTGATGTCCATTTGGTCCCCGATCGCTTATTCCTTCATAAAATCGACTTTTGGCATCACTTAAAACCATGTTTTGACTCGAGAACTATGGTTTTATAAGTAAATATGTCATCTTATCTCACATGAACATTTGTTGGTTTTTTTAGAAAGCGTGTGTGGGTGTGTACGTAGCACATTTTATCGAAAGGTGTGAAATGGTGAAACGAACTTGGAGAAAATGGATCTTTAATGGAATGTTGGGAGATGAGATGTTTCAAACCAATGTCATCACTTGGTGAAATTTTTTATAAAGGCACGCGGAGCCTATGGAATCCGGCAGGGGCACCCGGGCACGCGGGGCCCACAGAACCAGGCAAAGGCACGCGGAGCCTACATAATCCGGCAGAGGCACGCAGAGCCTATAGAATCTGGCAGAGGCACGCAGAGCCTATAGAATCTGGCAAAGGCACGCGGAGCCTATGGAATCCGGCAGAGAGATTAAATCCCTAGTACTAATGAAATGATAATTTTCTTCAATGAAAGAAAAGGGAAATGAGATTTTCGAACTATCCTTTGTGTTTTGTTGAAACTCGATATGTAAACTTGATTTTAGACTAGTGTGATGAACTTGGGTTGTTGAGTGAAATCAAATGGATACTTAGGGTGATGTTTGGGTACTTTGTTGCTTCAAAATCCATTTCTTAATGAATCGGCTACCGTTATTCACATTGGTACTACCATTGGACATATCATGATCTCATGTGCATATATCATATTCATACACCTAGCATTAGTAGAATAGTTCTCCTACGAGCGTGTGTGCTCACCCTATCCCTTTTTAGGTACCCAGCTTTGATCGTGCATGGTTTGAAGTGCATGACTTGGATGATGAGTATATATAATGTGGAGTTATTTTATTCATCTTTAATGCATTAACTTCTCTTTTGGGGAGATGATATTGTAACTCTAATCTTTTCTCTATCCTTTGACTATGGATTTGTAATAACTTATGGGATGTTATTTTGATTTCACCTTTGGGGCAAAGGGTGCCCAAACATTTGATGGCCATTGGACTAAGGATGTACTCTAATTTATGGAAATCTTTATCTTTTAACTTACTTATTGTTTGATATTCGTTTATTTATGTTTTGTAAAAATGAGGGCGTGACATTTAGGCATTTTCATACGGTTAGGGGAGTTGAGGGGAGAGGGAGAGAGAGAGAGAGAGAGAGAGAGAGAGAGAGAGAGAGAGAAATTTTGATTGTCTATTTATTTTATTGAAAGAATGTGAGTTAATGAGACACATCTGGACGTCTAACTAAGTCGATTTATATTTTGAAAAAATTAAACATTGCGGTCAATAAAATAAACGGTTCTTATCATCGGATTGAATCTTTTGGTGGGTTCTACAAGCCCCTAAAATTTCCTCACGGCAATTCCAAGTACTCGAGAAAAGCCAAGTCTACATATAACTAGGGGCTGTAAACGAGCCGAACCCTATGAGGTTCGGGATCAGTTCGAGAAGGTATGAGTCAGGCTCGGGTTTGGCTCGAGTTCGATTCGATCCTAGACAAGTGAGCTCGAGTTTGGCTCGTGAAAAAATTTCAAAGCTCGGGCTCGGCTCGATAGGGCTCGTTAAACTCAAACGAGCCGAATTTAGGCTCGAATCCAGCTCAGTAGGGCTTGTTAGCAATTTAGAACACAAACTGAGAAAAGAAAGAGACATGCTTCAAAACAATGTTACATGTAGATCTATCATAATAATCAAGAAATCAAAAGAAAACAAACAGATCTACCACAATAATCAAGAAATCGAAAAAAAAAACAACACGAGAAAAAATATTGAGAGCTAAATCCCTCAAACTATAAAATATTAACAGGTAGACCCCTAAAGTATTATTAATTATATTTTGACCCCAGGTTCGCGAGCCTAACCGACCCGAATCCACTTAGGTTCACGTTCAGCTCATTTATGGAACGAGCCTAATATCGAGGTTCAAGTTCAGTTCGTTTAGTAGACGAATCAAACTCGAACGAACTCTTACCAAACCGAGCCTTGAATAGTTCACGAACAGCCCAGTTCATTTACAGCCCCATTTTTGCAATAGATTTGTTATTTTCCTTTACTCTTACAGAATTATTCAAAATAAAAGACATTGAAAAAGAGGTTTATCTTCCATTTCATGAGATTGTTGCTACCAATATGCTATGAATCCACCATTTGGCAAAGAAACAAAAGTTACGCATCCATATTTCTTTTTCGTGAGTAACTAAATATAAACAAAATTTGTCGGAAATAATTAGGTTCGCTTTTTCAAATTGTACCTACCTTTTGCTTTCACATTGCTAATAACCATTTTTGGAAGTTTGAGGCTGAGCGGTAGTCCGGGTATTTGACTCTTCCCGTTTCCATTAAGGGGCTTTTTGATTTTATTTATTTTTTTGGCTATTGCCCTTTTCGAAATAGGTCATTTTTTCATAATATGTCAACTGAAAAAAGTTCGAAAAATTCAAAAGGCCAAAAAAGCCAT
The DNA here is from genome assembly GCA_036023075.1 of Gaultheria prostrata. Classification (NCBI taxonomy): domain Eukaryota; kingdom Viridiplantae; phylum Streptophyta; class Magnoliopsida; order Ericales; family Ericaceae; genus Gaultheria; species Gaultheria prostrata. The sequence goes on along the minus strand of JAXBDA010001988.1, from coordinate 19,496 downwards.
TGAGGTGTTGATTCAAACCCTACCACCCCTTTTCTTTCTACCAAGGCCGGCTAATAGGGGAGGTGGGGGAAGCACGGGCTTCCAGCCTCCAAAAAATGTTAAAATCGAGGGCCTTCAAATTTTTAATACCCTATATGTGTCTACTTCTATATATTATGCCCATTTATTTTTACTCTAAGCCTCCTCAAGAAAGATTAAATGGATTAGCTATATTGTCTATCGAGAAGGATTTGGCGAAGAAACTTGAGTATGGAGACTTAATTAGTACATTTACGGCAAAAAGTGCGGGACGAGTAATTTTCAAGTGATAGATTTTGAGATGGTTCCATTTTTTTGGGATAATCGTATGTATACTTTTGTAATGGTGAAGTTTTATGATGGTGTTTTGGGAACTCTTTGTCGATCAACTTTTGTATTAAACATATAGGGAGACTTTGTTTAAGAGGTACGCTTCCAGCCTCCAAAACTTATGAGCCAGCCCTGCTTTCTACCTAAGTTAGACAAGAATAAGAATACTCTGGACCCTTTGGGAAAAAAAAACGACCAAGCAAATTTCATGCAACTTTCATAACTATTGAGGGGCAAGTCTGTATAACACTGTGCGGAAGCTTAATCGAACGCCCCAGACAGTCTTAAATTGGTCCGGAGGCTGCATTAGTATAACAAACTATAATTTCAGAAGTAAAATGTAGATTTCATTTTTGGGAACTATTGTGGTCGTGGCAAATGTATTCTATGTCTCATTCTGATTTCTTTTCTTGATAATGATACGATTAAGAGAACATGATTTTTTGGGGTAAATACGCTAAATTTATAGTTTTATAATGCTATCTAAACGAGTTTTACTCGGTGCTCTTGTAGCACCGCCACGTGATGGCTCCGGGAACAACTCTCTATCTAAGCCTACAAATTGCAAGTGTGAACAAAAAATTCAGGGAATGAAGAGAGAAGAGTCTAGGGGCATTTTCTATAGAAAAGAAAAATTAGTTGAGGTGCGCGCAATCTGATCAACATGTACACATGGTTACCAAAAAAAATAAAATTGTGCTTAATTTAAATTTTTCCTTAAGGTTCTTAATACTCGGTGCCCGCCTCACTGTAATTTATGGGCCTGCCACTGGTTCCAAGTGCTTGAGAAAAGCCGAGTCTATGAACATTTTTGCAATAGATTTGTTATTTTCCTTTACTCTTACACAATTATTCAAAATAAAATACATTCCGAAGAGGTATATCTTCCATTTCTTGAGATTGTTGCTACCAATGCTATGAAACCCACGATTTGGCAAAGAAAACAAAAAGAAAAAATGGTTATTGTTAGGCACCCATATTTCTTTTTCCTGAGTAACTATAAAACAAAATTTGTCAGAATTGATTAGGTGTTTTGGCAAAAATAATCCAAATGAATTGTTATTTTGTCTATTTTCAAAAAAAAAATCGCAAAATTTTGCATCCATTTTTTTTGTAAATTATTAATCTGAAGAATACAAAGTTATTAACCAAACTAAAAAATTTGAATAAAGACAAAAATAATCCAATGATCCACAAAAATTTGGATTATTTTTATCTGCGGTGAACATTTTAAAAATTTTGATAATAATTTTTTACTTTTTAGATTCCTCTCGTCAAAACAAACCATAATCCACAAAAATCAATGCAAAACTAGCAAATGCAAAAAAAATAAAAAATAAAAGAAATAAAGACAAAATAAAATTCCCTTCTTCAAATTGTACGGTAACCACCTTTGCTTTCACATTGCAAACATGACCAATTTTCCAAATTTGAGGTTGATTGGTAGTCTTGGTATCTGACTCATTTTATGAGACGTTGATTTCAAACAATCAAACCTTACCGGCTACCGCCCCCTTTCCTTTACCTAAGTTAGATTAGAACAAGAATATTACTACTAAGCAAATTTCATGCAACTTAGGGTATCCTTCCTGATAAGGATATCTATATTAACTTTTAACCAAATATAGAGAGTCAAACCCTTCAAAAAAATCAGACTACCTAAATTTCACCCCAAATTAATTTTCGCTACAGTACCGACTCAAATTAGAGTCGTTACTGTTCAGTAACCTTTCCTTCTTTTATTGGAGTATTTCTTTTTCCGTCTGCGGGTTTCTTTTGTCCGTTAAAGGCGGGTTTTTTTTGTCCGTTTCTCCAGTTAATTTCTTTAAACAGAGAGAGAGAGGGTTTCATCAGCACGTGTGTTTCTTTTTTTCTTTTTTTTTCTTTAGGGAATAGTTTTTTTTTTTTTTTTATGGACTTGAGAGGGATAGTTTAATATAGTAAAGTTTGGATAGAGAATCTGATTTTATGAGTTTTTTTAATAAGTAACTCGTTAAATTATAAAATGTATTTTTGGAGTTAAATTTGGTGTTTCTTTTTTGTGCGGCTGATAATGATGCTCTTAATTAATTTCGTTACTATTGAGGGGCAAGTCTACTCAACACTGTTCGGAAGCTTACCGAACGATACATACACTCTGAATTTTCTCCGGGCTGCCTTGTATAACAAACTCTAATTTTAAAAGTAAAATCTAGATTTCATTTTTGGGAACTATTGTGATCGTCGTTAAAAGTATTTTATGTTTCATTTTGAGTTAATGATACACATCTGGATGTCTAATTGAGTTGATTTATATTGTGAAAAGTCTAAACATTGTGGTCAATAAAATAAACGGTTGTTATCTATTACCCAAATTATGGCAACCTAGAGGGGGGTGAATAGGGTTGCTAATAATAATGCCAAATAAAAAATTATTAATTGAATGAGAAAAATAGATAACAAAGCAAATAAATAAATAATTTTCACAACAAAAATAAAGGAGCTAAGGGAGAGAGATATCACGCAGAGATGTATAGTGGTTCGGTTTGAACTTAATTTGTTCACTGCTCAGCCTAGTCCACTGGCCTAAAGAGTCGTTATTTTACTAATCAAACAGCTAGCTTCTGGTGCCGATGAAACCTTACAACCGCAATACTAACTTTCCCGAAGAGTTAGCCGAACCGCTAGAATTTATCCCCAAACTCTAAAAAATCACTCACAAAATAAAACTCTATTCTGTATGAACTCACTGAGAATTATAAAAATCTCAATAAAACCGGTGGAAAGAATTTTTGAAATGAATGCTCTCTGAAAAAGTGGATACACCAATTTTACTCTCGAAGCTCTCAAAGTAATAGTATGAAAATAATGTGTGGGAGAGTAGGAAAATTGCTCTGTATTTTTGTAAATCTGTCTTCCGCTGAAGCCTCCTTTATATGCTGCATCATCAATCTTTCGAATGTTGGAAATAAACGTTATGCAATAAGTCTGGAATCTTCAAATTCCATTCCATCTTCAGCAATTAATTCAACGTTGAACTTTAAAATCTTCCAAATACGTACTCGGCAACGTTCAAAAAGCCTTAAAAGGAAATATTAGAAGTCAATATTGGCAGGACACTTCTCAGTTTTTGGAAACATGAATCTGTCGTTTACAAGACTAGAAAATGCTCTCGTGTGGTCAATACATGGGAGTATTCGATTTTGGCCATTCAAAGGCCAGAGGAACTTTAATCATTTGAGAAAAGATTGTATACATGCAAAACATGTACTCCATCACAGGGGCGGACTTGGGGGTGCAAGCGGGGTGTTCGGTCCCTGCACTCCCCCCAATTTTCTACATATTTTTAGTATACTTTGAGATTTTTTTATAAAATTATAGAAGAGTGCTCCCCGCAAATTAGACAAAAATAGCAATCATGCGTCCGCCACTGCTCCATTACATATATGGGCAAAAGGTTTTTAGGCTCAGTTTTTCAAAAGATTAAATGTGCGATTTAATCTCCCTTCCAATCTCATTTGATAAAATGAGGTAGTGATAAAATGAGATTGCACGGTACATGGCACAAGGATAAAAGGCATAATTACTGTTTTGCCCCTGCCCAAAAAAAGTAAAAAAAAAAGTACAATCATTACTCATATATGGTGAGGACCCTTAAAGAAAAGAAATGACAAAATGGTAAATGATGCATTGGGTGGTGATTTAATCACACTTGGATTTTATCTAATGGGAAAGAGAGTGATTTTATCAAGTGTTTGATTTTATGAAATTTCCCATAAAATCTAACGGAAAACTCAGCCTTAGAAATGAATTCTCGTGGGCCATGATCATGTCTTGCTTTTGAATACTTCTAACTGATCCATAAGAGAACAAGTAGGCTTAAAGTACACGTAAGCAGTCGGGCTTAAAAATAATATATTTTTATCAATGCATTTTTAGAAATTAAATTTTGTTATATGATCAAAATCAATATATTCTAACATTATCACCGGATTGAATCTTGTGGCGGGTACTACAAACATTTTTGGAATAGATTTGTTATAAACATTTTTGCAATAGATATGCTCAGGGCCATTCTGAGTGCTAGAAAAAAGCCAAGTCTATAAACATTTTTGCAATAGATTTGTTATTCTGAGTGCTTGAAAAAAGCCAAGTCTGTGAACATTTTCGCAATAGATTTGTTATATTTCTTTACTCTTGCACAATTATTCAAAATAAAAGATATTGAAAAAGAGGTTTATCTTCCATGATCATGAGATTGTTGCTACCAATATGATTTGAATCCACCATTTGGCAAAGAAACAAGAGTTAGGCATCCATATTTCTTTGAGGTTGTCTTTTTCACGGATCCTCCTGAAAGGGGGTTACGGAAGCCATTTTGGGAGTCTCACCGGCACCTCATTACAATGATCCGAACTGATCATCTTATAGGGCCCGCAGAGTAGTGTGCATATGTAAAAAATCAGTTTGACCCAGCATTGATAGGTCATAGGTATGTCAAAAATTAAATTCTGGTGTAAAAAAATAAGGGCCTGGATCATCCCCTTTTGGGGCTTCTGTGTGGTTCATGAAAAAGAAAATCTCTACTCCCTCCGTCTCAAATTCTTGTACCGTGTCACTATTTGGGACCTCTATAAAAATTATCCATATCTTTTGATTTATAATGATTTTTATATACAATATGGATCTTGTTTGATAGATCTCAATTAAATTTTATTAAACACATATTTCAAAATTATAAAAAATATTATATATTATAAAATATAAATAATTATTTGAAGAAATTAAAAAATAAAAATGACACAATGTGGGACAGAGGGAGTATTTACTTTTCGCGAGTAACTGAATATAAACAGAATGTGTCAGAAATCACTAGGTTCGCTTCATTTATTGTAGCTACCTTTAACTTTCACATTGCTAATAACCATTTTTGGAAGTTTGTGGTTTGAGTAGAACTGTAGAAGTCCGGGTATTTGACTCTCCCCATCCTGCCAAGGGGCATTTTGTTTTATTTATTGTGCTTTCTGTTAGCCCAAAGGTTTTATAAAATACCTCATTAATTTTGATGATAACAAAATTAATTTTATTAAATAATAAATATAATCAATATTGTGATATTGGTACTCATTTGACTTTTTATTTTTTAGGATTTGATTGAGGTACTCAAAGAAATATTGTATATCAAATCCTATCTCCAATAGCCAAGATTTAAATTTAAAGGAGAAAAGATTAAGGACAAATCTTCTCTTAATTTTTTATTGGCTACAAGGTGCTTTATGGAATATGAACACTAATATTCAAAGTGCAAGATTGGAGATTACCTTGGAATTCATTGCTTCCAACGGCTAATTGGTGGACTCTCTTAGTTGCAAGATTGAATGGAAAAAGGAAACAATTCCCATGGCAAGAATCATGGGTGCATGACTTGGTTCAAACGGCTAATTCAAAAATATGGGATTGATTTGGATTATGCTTGATCAAGGCCATAATGCAATGCCTTATTTCCAACGGATATTTCTTCATGCATATAAAGTGAAGGCAAATTGATGGTGACATATATAGAACTCTTTGAAGAAAATACATGTGAAGCTATCACTTGCAAATCAGTCATTCAACTCTACTCTTTCAACTTGATATCTATACACTTGTGTGAGGGTTCTTGTTTTGATCTTCATTGTAAAAGGGATTGTACACTCTTGTTCGTACGCTTACGAGAGTTTATCTTTCTGTGAGTGATTTTTGTGTTAGAAAAAATTACTCGGGTAGGTGTTACTAGTACCGGAGTCAAAACTAGTTGGGTAAGGTGTGACTAACACCGGAGTCAAAACTAGTTGGAGCGATTGGCGATATTGCTCGTTGTAACAGTTTCTCTAGCACCCGTAAAGCTAGAAGGTGTTACTATTGGAGATAGTGCAGCAAATCCCAAGTTGGACACTTGGGGAGTGGACTAGGCCGTGAAGTTGCGGACCGAACCACGATAAATCTCGGTGTTTGATTTCTCTATTCCTTTTACTCTTATTTGCTGTCATATATTATTGCATGTGTGCTTGAATCGATTTAATTTTATTAGTGGGTGTTGTATTAAATTTTTAATTCCGCATTATTTTTAAGATACACAATTCACCCCCCCCCGCTCTTGTGTTTCTATCTGGGCCAACACTTTTCAAAGAAGGTCATTTTCTCATAATATATTCATCAGGTGTATGCCTTTTATGAGATGTTGATTTCAAACCGTACCGCCCCCTCTCCTTTCTAGTGTCTCTACCTAGGGGTGAAAGCGGTTCGGTCCGGCTAGTTTTTTGCGGTTTTCAAAAACCGAATAATCGGTTCAGTTTTCAGCATGTAGCTACCGAAACCGACCGACAATGACATCGGTTTTCTCGGTTTCGGTTCGTCAGGTTTCGATCAGTTTTTTTCGGTTCTGCGTTTTAGCCTCATTTGAGCTTCAGAAAATGGAAGAAAATAATGAAACACACATAAATTTGGCCAAAAATGCAGAATTAATATATCCATTACTTGCCCTAAAAAACACAATTAAAAGCAAATAGAATAAATAGAGAAGTGATGAAGTATACAAGAATGGGAAGTTAGATCTATCACACACTAGCGCTTGACATGGGAGACTGGGAGTTGGTCGGAAAACCGATCGAACAGATCACTTGGCAACTCGAATAGGGAGAGTTCTTCTTCGACTGCTTCTGAACATCTTTGGCTCTTGAATAGGAGTTCCGGTTAGAGCTTCAAAGGCGTGAGCTTCAATGGTGGAATTGATTTCTGTAGACACCCTAATTTTGATGATGAAAAGAACACGAAATATACCTCGGAGCAGTCCCTTGGGTCAAACAGATCAAAATAACCAAAATCCCAAAAATCACTTGAACCGCGCGGCCTCATTTCTCAAACCGTACGGCCCAAAATTCCATCTCCACCGTACGGCCTCCAAAGCTACACCGTGCGGCACCCTTTTGTACACTGTACGGCACCCATGTCTTGTCACCGCGAATCCTGGGTTGCCCAGCAGCTCGTTTCGTTTGCGTAACACGCGAAGCCTACCCGTAGCTCATCATATTTGCGTGAGGAATCTCATTTGCGTGTAAAGTCATCCAAAGCCTCATGCCTATAAAACCCAAACTTGACCGAACAATTTCGGCCGACTACGAACCAGTAGAAAAAACTCACAGACAAACCGAAAAAAAAAACCAATTTCCAGCCGAAGCTTTGTTACCCTTCATTCTGTCAAGAACAACCCAGAATAGTACACCCAAGTCTCATTTCATAAACTACCATTCTCATCTCCCAAACCAATTCAATTCGATCAAGTTTGGCTCCAACCAGACTAAAGCCAGAGGTATAACACTCATATTCAAAGTGTAACGTTCGCGCTCTGAGGTGTTTCCTATTGAGTTTGAGGAAAGTTTCGTAGCTCTTCCTCGGATTCAAAGGGGTTATTTCAATAAAATGTAAATCTCTCGGGTTATCATTACGTGATATCAGCCATTGTCACGGAATGTTGCCCTCATGTGGAGGCACATTTCTTCGTTACAATCTCTCTTAAAGTCCTTCAAAACCGTAAAAAAGTCACATTTTTCACAAAGAAAACAAAGACAATAGAGGCCCTTTTCATTCTAACAAAAATCAAAATTTTCAAAATTTAGTGCTATCAGTGGCACCGCGCGGCGTCAGGCGTACACCACATGGTATCTATTCCGACACCGCACAGTGCCAGAGGCAAAAATCCATTTTTCATACTCTGTTTCGGGTTCTGATGCTCTGTTTTGGGAAAAAACTTACAGAGCTCTTATTACACTGACCCCCCTTGGCTTTTGATTGTTACTATTACATCCTCTCATGTTATTTATTATTTCAATTAAGTATTTATTTGTGCTTTAAATATTTTGTTGCATTATTTGTTTATTCAATATGTCATTTTATTGCATTGCTTGACTTGTCACTGTTATTTATTCCTTTAGAATAATTATTTACTATTTATATGAATAAAGTTTTCAATAAAAATCTTGACATAAAAATCCCACAAATATTTAGTAAAGACCGGAAAATTTCGGGCACGCGGGGTGCATTTTTCGAACAAAACCTTCCCCGCGGGTTACCTGGCTTCTGAACCCAAATCTCTATTTTTCGCAGACCAAACCCTTTTCAGCGGCACAAAAAGAGTCATTATTTTTCTAAATGGTTCCTCGGGTACCTAACATTTTCCAAAAATTAAACCCCGGGTGGCGACTCTAAATTTTCTTTTTCCCAGATCGCCCTTTTTCAAAACAAGATAAAAAAAAAAATAGCGTGGCACGACCGTCTACAATTTCGTTTTGGGTGAGACTTGAGAGAACGGAGAAGAGAACAGAGAGAGAGAGAGAGGCTTTTGGATCTGAGAGGTGAGGTGTGCGGCGGGTTTAGAAAAGGGTAGGGTTAGGTTAATGGATGGCTAAGATTCACTAGGATATATGTATGGACGGTTGAGATGGGAAATAATAACCTGGGGTATATAAAAGTTAGAGATAGGGTTTAGTAATGGACGGCTAAGATTGACCCTAATAGATCTGAACGGCTGAGATAGGTAGGGGCATTATAATTAATCGATTTCGATTTGTTCCGATTTTTTCCTGTTCATAAACCATTTCGCACCGGAATAAAAAAAACTCTATAAAATTAAAACCACACCGAACTGGTTCCTATGACTGTACCGGTTTATTCGGCCGGTTTTTCCGGTTAAATTTTCACCCCTATTTCTACCTAAGTTAGGCTACAATAAGAATACTCTGGACTTTTTGGGGGTTAAAAAAAAACTACCAAGCAAATTTCGAGGCTGTTTGGGAGATTCTTTTTTGCATTTTCATTTTCATTTTCAGCCTTTTCATTTTTTGGTGTTTGGGAGAATTGAGCCACAACTCATTCTACCAAAATGCATTTTCAAAATTGATGAAAGGACAGCAAAAGCCAAAATGAGCTCAAGAGGTCCTTTTCCCATTCTCCTTTTTGCATTCTCATTTTCTCCCACAATTAAAAGAGCCAAATGTCCATCCTTTTAAAAACAAATCAATCAACATAGAAGAGAGCATCTTAAACGGCGACAAAAATGAAGAGTAGAAAATACTGCATATTTTTAGTTCGATCTTGGAAGTGATCTCTGTCTATTTGGTTTCCTAGAAACTGAAACTTATGATTACTAGACATGCCTACAAGTAAAAATGTAACTGTTGATTTAAGAAATGTTTGTAGCGGTGGAAACTCTACTTTGACGCAGTAATCGTGCAATTCAAGTCCAGTAATTCTTATTAAGTACGGAAGACATTCAATTACCCCAAACAAAAAAAGGAAGATCAAAAAATAGTTTCCAGAAAAAAAAAATTATTCAAAATTGAACGGGTCGTGTTTACAAAAATATTTCCCGATATGACTTTAATCAAACTTGCTAAAAATAATATTCGCACACCATTTTAACACTATAATTAATGAATAAAGGCAAAATGGTAAACAATCAATCCATAACTCATTTTCATCATTATTCTCTCAAACACTATAACTGTTGTAAAATATATTCTGTACATTTCTCCCAAACACTTCTCACATATTCTTACCATAATTCAAAAAGCCAAAAAATTAAAAAATTAAAAATTAAAAAGTAGGCTCTCAAACACCCCATCATGCAACTTTCATATATTGAGGGGCAAGTCTATTTATTAATAACACTGTCCGGAAGCTTAACCGAATGCCCCATACAATCTGAGTAAAATCGTCCGGAGGCTGCGTTAGTATAACAAACTACTCATAATTTCAGAAGTAAAATGTAGATTTCATTTTTGGGAACTATTGTGGTCGTGGCAAAAGTATTTTGTGTCTCATTCTGATTTCTTTTCTTGATTATAAGATTCGATTGAGAGAACATGATTTTTGGGGGTAAATAAGCAAAATTTATACTGCTATCTAAACGAGTTTTACTCGGTGTTCTAATAGCACTGCCACGTGATGGCTCCGAAACAACTCTCTTTGTAAGCCTACAAAGTGCAAGCGTGAACAAAAATTTTAGCCAACAAAGATTGAAGAGAAGGGGCATTTTCTACAGAAAACAAATTGCAGTTCGCCAGATCCCTTAACCACCAACCTTCGGACAAGAAAACATCAAAATAAACAAACAATTAAACCATCTTATCGACTTTTTTTATTTTAAAATTTCAAAAGTTTCTCCACGCAAAATATTTACAAAAACTTAAAAAGACACAATAAAAGAAATCATCTTATTTTATCTACAGCTTACAGCTTAAAAAAAAAAAAACCCGAGAAACACACCCTTCCATAGACAAACAAAAGATATAGACAATTTTAAAACAAGATACAATAAATGCCGAAAATAAACCAACAAATATGCACGGATGGAGTAATCAGAACACCACACTTCTCGATGTAACAGCGTAGCTTCTGCTCCTCGGGTACACCAACTCAGCCCTTCCACCGAAACTCTCCGGCCCAAACTCACACGGCCCGTCCTCATCAATCCTCCCCATCCCAACACTACAACTCCTCCCCACCGCCGCCGGCGCCACCGTCGACCGCCGCCAAATCTGGTTGTGCAAGTACATATCCATCTCAACACGAGTACTACTACTCCTGGCGGAGGTGGCTCTGATCAGCTCTCTCAGATCTTCGTCGTCATTGTTGGACCTGGACGAGTTGACGCTGAAGCTCTTCGGGAGGGACGAGATTTGTCCGGATCCGATCGCCATTGAGTTTGCGTAAGCGGATCTATCGGCGCAGTCGATCATGCTTCTCACGTAGAAATCTCTTGCTTTGGTTAGGACACGGAGCGGTAGGGTGATCAACCGAATGAACCTGTTTTGGTTGTTTGCCTTTCTCATGTTGTCGCAATTTGAAACCGTAAGTTGATCCGAACACTCTATATGTATAGGAGTTTTAATATGATGAATGTATGGTGATCAGTCGATGTACGTTTAAGTTGAATCGAAAACTCGAGTGATAGGAAAATGTGTATGTGATTATGAGAGAGAGAGAGAATGGTGGATTTGGCTTGAAATGGGGTTGGGGGTGGGGGGGTTTTGTAGAGCGAGTGGAGTGAAGGAGGAAAAAGGTGATGGAAGGTTTGAAGTTGAAGATGGGGCGCGTGGACCAATTCAAAGCTCGCCAAATTAGAAAAATATTCCAGTTTTGAGATAAGAATTGAATAAATGGTTTGTTGACTGGGATGTGTTTTTCTGAATTCAAAAATGCTTGTATAAGTAAGAAAATTTATACCGAATTATACATAGTTGGACTAATTATCGTATATTCAGGGATAAAGTTAGAGGGGGGCTAGTAGAGGCGTTCGCTCTTGCATGAAAAATAAAAAACCTCTAGTATTATATAGAAAGAAAAAAAAAAACTATGAATTATATAAGCTCGCCCTTGTAAAGTATTTTGAAAAAAAAATTCGCCCCCGCATGGTGAAATTACTAATTTCGTCCCTGAGTACATTCACCATACATAGTTGAGTAATGTGAGAATATGAATTAAAAAAGCATTCACATTCTGTGTATGCTTCGGTATAGGTTTCCTTGTGCATAATATTTTTCTTTTGAGTTTGGTGAGCTAATATGTAGTACTCCCTCTGTCCCAAAATGACGTGTCATTTTCAAAAGCTTATATCTTTTAATGCGAACCTCAAAAAATATGCATTATAGATCTTGTTTGATAGATCTCATTGAGAACTTTTATACAGTGTAAAAAAAATTCAAAAATTATTTAGATAAATACATTACTTTTTAGTTTAAAAATTATACTCCCTCTGTCCCAATTTATTATGTATGTTTCCTTTTTTAGACGTCTCAAAGAATTGCATATATCTTTTAATCTATAATATTTTTTATATTCAATATGGATCTTGTTTGATAGATCTTAATTAATTTTGTTCAAAAAGTTTTTGAAATCATAAAATATATTATAGATTATGAAATATAGGTAATTTTTTTAGAGATCCCAAAAAGAAAAAATACACAACAAATTGGGACAGAGAAAGTATGTAATTTCGTAGTGGAGTATCAATTTGGGACGGATAGAGTATCATATTGCTGACTCATCTCAATTCACATGGGCAAATGCCAAAAGTTAGGTTGATGGTTGTAGGCTGGTAGCTGTCTCACTCAAAGGCGTTTGGTACCGTACATGGTTGATTATTTATATTGGGACTTGTTTGGTCAATAGTAAATTATAAGCAAGATGATTTTAATAAGTAAGTGAATTAGGTAATTATGACGTCGCAAAAACAATAAGCAAAATAAGATCAAAAGTTGATACTGTAGATCAGAACAAAAAAAAGAGAATAATGATACATACAAAAACTTTGTGTCACAATCATTTTTGAAAAAACAGTAACGCTGTTTCAGTGTCATTTTTGTCCTTATATATAACACGATATGAAAGAAGAGGGTTGCGAAGGGTTATTTACCGGAGTGAAAGTGATGCTATAGAGTAGGGCTGTAAACGAGCCGAGCCGAGCTTTGAGGTGTTCGAGCTCGGCTCGTTTGCTTAATGAGCCCAAAACTCGAGCTCGAGCTCGACTCGGTAGTAAACGAGCCGAGCCCTTATCGAGCCGAGTCAGACTAATTTACTTAATGAGCCTCTTTAAACGAGTCGAGCCTATTAAACGAGCCGAACTTTCGCGAGCTGAGCTCGACTCGTTTAGTACACGAACCCAAAACTCGAGCTCGAGCTCGGCTCGATTAGTAAACGAACCGAGTCGAGCTGAGCTTTGACGAGCCGAACCGCGAGCTTCTCGCGAACAGCTCGGCTCATTTACAGCCCTACTAGAGAGTGGTAAATTTCATCTTTTTTTATTTTCTTTATGTAAAAATGCTATTTAAAGTTCAATAATGTTCCCTTTTTATTTGAAGATATTGTTCATATACTTTTACATTTAGTCTTCTTCAATTTTGCACTATCACTTTACGATTGCTTTGTTCAATAACTTCTATAGAATGTTTACAGAAAGTTTTCGTATGTTTATAGATGACGTTTTGTCTCCACTTAATCCGAGATGTTAGAAACATCCAACTCAAAACCAATTGGCAATGAGTGGAGAAGTTTCAGCATATATTAAGTAATCACTTATTCTTCTTCTAAGCAATGTGGGACAATATTTCTTGACATCCCCTCTTACGTGCAGTACCATTTGAGGTCTGTCACATGTGACCACTTTTTGGGTCCTATCATCGTACAACTTTTTTACTGGTCTGTCGTGGGTCTCCACTTTTTGAGGTTTTGTCTCCACTTGACCCGAGATGTTAGTGCAGTTGGCACGGCGTTTCTACCCCATACATGAGGTATGGGGTCCAAGTCCCACCCTCTCTCCTTCTCCTTTTTATTTTTATTAGTCTCTCTCCTTTCCTTTCCCCTTAACACTAATTGTTGTGTAACCACTAATCCCTATCAACTTGGGTGTGTAATTCTCCTATCATAATAAATAAACAAATTTTTGGACTCATCCTTAGTTATAAATTTGTGGTATGATGACGTGGTGCTAGTGGATAAGCATTACTTTTTGTTTAATTAGGTAGCATTCATACCAAGTGGGATCCTTTGTCCAATAGGGTAACAGACAAGTCCCCATCTTAGGAGAAAATTTTGGATGCAAATAGGGTATAGGTGATGTGGTATTTCTTCGGCGTATCTGACGGCTCGGATTGAAACACACGTTTTCTTTTCTAATTTTTTTAAAATCCGCACGGCAATTTCAATCCGGAACGTCCATTGCATTGTTGGACGGTCCGGATGTACCGAGAGGATACCACGTGGTACCCTCCCAGTACCCAAAATTTTCTCCCATTTTAGACAGTATATGGGTGGGTTGCAAAGAATATTTTAAAAACTGCAACACACCATGTGGGTTCAATATGATGCATTGAGGAGTAACAATAATATTGGTGTTTCAAAATAATGGAAGGTGTTACCACATGCAGATTCCTAAGGGCTGGTCGAGTGGGAGCATGTGAGCGAATTAGGGTTTAGTCTTTAAGTTCGTAGGTTTGATTTTATTGCCAGAAAAAAGAAAAAATCACTCGCGGTTATTGGAAATTTTTTCCGATCGTTATTTCAAAACTTCTTAAATACTCGAGCAGTGCATGTATGTTGGACCAAACCCGGCCCTAATTTTCAATTAAACATGAGGATTTATAATATAGCCAAAGATCCATGGGGATCATGAGTTACCCACACTTTAATTAGATGCTATTAATTACTGTTTATTAATATACGTTATCCTGCATGTGATCAATTTTTAATTCGTGACCAGTGTAGAAAAATTCACATCAAAACAAAGTTGGAAGGATTTAAGTTTGGGGTGAGGTAAGAAGAATGGACATGTTTCTCGAGAAAAAGAAAAGAAAAAAAGGTCCATGTATTAAAGGAAACAATGAGCGCCCAGGGTTTCTGTTGAGCCTGAGGTTAGGTCTGTTACTGAAATTTGAATAACATTTGTCCCCGTAAACAGGTTTGCGTGCACCTCGACTAATTTCGATGCTCTGTAGTTAACGACTTGACAAACTCTCCGGTAACCTAAGGTTATGAATTTTTGACCTCCTTTTAATTTAAACATGTGACCTCATGAGGGGAAATCAGAGCCGGCTTAGACATGAATCCCAAGAAGCTTGCGCTTTAGGCCTACCAAAAAATCAAAATTTTAGGGCCCCAAATTATTTAGGAACCCTACATATATATACTAAACGCAATATGTATAATTTTTGTGCAAGCCCTCCATATAAAAAATAGCCCAATTTGAATTTAGGGCCCAATTCTTATATGCAAACTATAGGGTGCACCTCGTTTAATAAGTTTGATTTAAGCCTCCAAAATCTATGAACCGGCTCTGAGAAAAATATTTATTATTTCTTTCTCATGCCCACTTCGTCAAAGCCTTTGGCTTTGATAATATGAGCTCATGAACTCATCTGGAGATAAATTTAATATCATTCGAAACAAACAAAGCTAATTAAAGTTGCTATAATATCAATTCATCTACCATGTAACTAACGTAAGAGAAGTACGATTCAGGACATAATAGGAGGGACATGGGGGCCTGTTATGCCAAAAAAAACAGGCATCGTCCAAACCTTGAAAATGTGACATGAATCATTCACTATTAGACTTTGACGAGTAGAAAAAATCTAGTATAAAAAAAAAAAAAAGCAAGTTGGTCGGCTATCGATAACTCAGTGAATAAGTCACATTTTTGTGTAACTACACATGTCCAAAAGATTATTCTGTGGACAAATTTGGTAATTTTGCTTACTGAGTTACCAATATCCGATAGACTTGATTTTTTTCAGGTTTTTGTTTACACATCAAACTCTACACAGTTAATGGTTCAGATTACTACATTATTGGGCTCCCAGTGCCCATTTTTAGGCCACAACCAACGTGCAGCTGTTGGGATGAGGACAAGTATCAGACTGGCACTCTTTATCACTTTCGCTTCCTGCATTAGAGACTGCAATCTAGGCGCAAATTTCGAATAATTTGAACCAAAAGATACTCCCTCCGTCCCTTTTATAGTGTAGACATTTTTCATTTTGGGCTGTCTCTTAATAAGTGTTTGTTTTGAAAAGTTAGTGGGTACATTTTCTATTTTGCCATTAAAAGTAGATTCCTTTTTGAAAAGTTAGTGGGTATTATTATATTGATAAAGGTAAGTAGTGGAAAGTAGATGTAAAAGTTGTAACAGTTGATATAAGAGAAAATAAGTTGAAATTACGAGGTAACACACTTAAAAAGTGACGGAGGGAGTAACTATTTATAGAATTCAACCTATTAGCATCAACCCGTATTATGCACGACATAGATATAACCAGGCCCGGCCCTGAGATTTTCGGGGCCCTAAGCGTGTTTTAAAAAAGGGGCCTCTTTGTAATCCTATATATGTATGTTCTTCCAAATTATGTTAACAAAGGGTTCATGGTGTGGTGGTTCTATGGGAAAGACAGAGCTCATTACCTCTAAGTTGTGGGTTTCAATCATAGCGTCTCCTGAAGGAGGCTTTTTTGATACACTTTCTACGTAAATTGTATGAAAAAATGTAGGCACGAAGATTCGAACACGAGACCTTAAGGTTGAATCTCGCTGAACTTACCACTGAGTCACAATCACACAATATGCAAAATTATTGGCATACTTAGTATATAACAAATCCTAAAATTTGGGGGCCCTACTACCGGGACAAAACGGGGGGCCCTAAGCGGCGGCTTGGTCAGCCTATGCTCAGGGCCGGCCCTGGATATAACAAAAAACTGTAAGAAACCGAATATTTTATAAAGTGCAACGCAACATGGGATCAATATGAAGCATAGTAGGGGATCCTGGAGTGATTGGTCGGGTGAGAGCATGAAAGTGATTAAATATAAAATAATTTCAAAACTGAAAATCTATTTGGCCACTATTTTCGAGATTCCTTTTTATAGCCACGGAAAGTCTGTTTTGTCATTAATAATTTCAAAACTCCGGAGTTATTAAACATATGCATAAATTGGACCGAACATGTAATTATAAATTATTATATTGTATAAAGAGAAAGCCAAAGCCAAAGATATCTTGATCAATTTTTAATTCGTGTCCAGAATAGAAAAATTCTTATCAAAATAATAGTAGTTTCTAGCTAGCCATTAGTCCAATTTTTTTTTTTTCCCGAATGAGAGAATTTCATATCACACAAAACGAGTATTATAAACTACCGAATACAAAGACAAGAAAATAATAACAACGTACAGACAAAAAGAACATAAAACAAAAACCAAAACAAATAAAGAAAATTTATCCAACGCGAGCTTACTTCGACCGTCAAATATCCGTGATCAATATACGTTGTTGTTGGCACCCTATCCTTTGCCATTAGTCCACTTGGAAGGAATAAGTTCGGACATGTTTGGCGAGAAAAAGACAGTCTCTCAACGGAAACAGTGAGCAAAGAGCCCACAGTTTCCGTTTTACTTGACTATCGATTTTCCAGTGGAGTTAATAGCTGCAGTATGCGAAAATCTAGGTACACAACCCGATTGAAGAAACTATTATGTGGCTCATTTTACAAGTTTTGGGGGCTCTTTGTATAAACTTTTGTGGCTTGTTTTATTTTTTGGTGTACGGCGCACACCTTACAAATTTTGTGACTTACTACTTTACGAATTTTTATCGTCCAAAATATGAATTTATGTGGTGTCTGATTTATGAATTATTTTAGTTATTACTTTTACAAATTTTTGGTTAAAAAAGACGACTGTATTTTTGTGGTGTGGTTTGTGAATTTTTTTAGGTACGAATTTTTTGTGGTTTGTTAAGGGTGTTTATTTAGGCGTACTCCTGCAGTATAGATAGGATTAGGGTAAGGCAAAATGTAGATTTTGTTGGAAAATGGGTTCTGTTCCTTAGTGTTCTTGGTAACTTTGGCCCAATTAAAATTAAGTGAAACCTACCGCGCGAGATGAGTCCAAGTGGTTTTTGTAACATTCCGAATTTTTTAATTTTATTAAAATTGAAATGTTATTTTTTTCCCTCTTCTAAACTACTTATTTTTTTACCAAGGGCTTGTAGTCTAGCGGTTATCTTCTATTTTTCCCACAAGGGAGACCAAGGTTTGAGCTTCGACAGAGGCGTTTGGGGTTTAGGGCTATGGATAGCCTCTAGACTCCCCTCAAGACTAACTCACTAACTCATCCGCTAACCCTCCACTAATGTATATCGAAGGAAAAAAAAAACTACTTAATTAGTTTGCTAAATTACTTAACTAGTTAGTAATTATAGATTGATATAGTATTGACCCTAATTGGCTTTCCAATTTTTTAAAATTTTGACTTGTTAACCTTAGTTGGTTAGTTGTAACCCTAGTTAATATACTAGTCTTTTTTTTTTTCCATTCGATATACATTAGTGGGGTTAGCGGGGGGAGTTAGTGAGTTAGTGCAAAGAGCGTCTAGAAGCTATCCATAGCCCTAAATCCCAAACGCCTTTGCCGAGGCTCGAATCCTGATCTCGCTTGTAGGAGAACTAGGAGATAACCGCTAGACTACAAACCCTTGGTTACTAGTCTACCTTGTATACATACACTAAGTATATATAGAGGTGTCAAATGTGCGTGCCATGCCATTCAACTTCTGTGTCAACCGTGCTTCATGTCGTGCCGTGCCGTGCCCGCTTACTTCATCGTGCCGCGCTGTGCCGTGACGTACCGTGCTCGTGTCATGCCGTGCCGTGTCGGGTTTAAGTCGTGACGTGCCGTTGATTTAATCGTGTTGTGTCATGCCAAGCTTTTTTTTTTGTCGTGTCATGATGTGCCTTTTTAATCGTGTCATGTCGTGCCGTGTTATTTTGAATCGTGTCGTGCCAGCCTGTTTACTTTAGTGCCGTGCTTTTTTGAATCGTGTCGTGCCGTTCCGGTCCGTTTATTTAATCGTGTGTCGTGCCGTGCCTTTCAAAAGCCAAACTATATAAGTGTTGAAATTTCAACACTGGAAAGAGAGAAACATGGGTGCCTATCAATATAAGTGATTAAACATTTATGATATTAGCCACTTATGCAATGTTATTGACCACTGAAACTGGGTGCTTCACCTGCTAAGACAAAAAAGAAACAAAGAGGAGTCGATTTATGAGATTGCGTCTGAGAATTAGATTCTAGTGATAGGTAAAGAGAGAAACTAGTAGTAGCACAGCAATGACTTTATAACAAGATTTGACCAATAGAAGAAAACCCAAATTCAGGTAGCAGAGTAGCACTAGCAGCAAGCCAAGGATACCCAAATTACCAAGACACCAAATCAGGAGTACATTTTTGATAGAAGGATACACCAACTCCCTCCAAAACTTTCAAAATCAAATTTCCCTCTCATTTCAAAATTTCAAAATCCTTTTCCCACTCAAAACTCAAACATTTTCAAAATCAAATTTCTCTCTCCATTTTAAAATTTCAAATTCCTTTTCCCACTTAAAACCCCCTCCAATATTTTCAAAATCAAATTTCCCTCTTCATTTTAAAATTTCAAAATCCTTTTCACTCAAAACTCCCTCCAACATTTTCACAATTCAAAATCAAATTTCCCTTTCCCACTCACCCTATAAATACTCCATCCCCTCTCACCTTCCAACATTCTCCATTACACATACCTCCCCTCAGGTTTCTCAAATGA
>JAXBDA010001987.1:25569-47665 GCA_036023075.1 Gaultheria prostrata | reverse complement strand
GTTAACGGAATGGGGGAATCTTGATAATATTTTGTAAAGTAGGGGAGGTCAATGTAATTTTAGAAACCTCAGGGGAGGTCTCTGCATTTGTCAGAAACCTCAGGGGAGGTCAATGAAATTTACCCTAAGAATAATAATACATGCACAAATATGCGGGCCCCACACCCTATATGAGTGAGATTGTAGTTAGTTACGGACCCCATATCCCATGTGAGGGGAACCGAAGGGACCTCTCGTAACTCGTGAAGGAGATCCCACATCAATTATGGAGTGTTTCATTAAGAGTACATTTGGAATAAATTAATTTTTTACGGTTTTTATGTAGTATATTTATATGATATATTATGAGAAAATAATATATCTTAATTTTTGAAATAATTTTTTTTAAGTGGAACACCCTTTGAAAATCCCTCTTTTTGACACACTTTATTTTCGACTCGGTCCTAATGATGCCGTTAAAAAAAAAAACGAAAAAGCCGGTCAGGAAAAAAAAAAGAAAAACTCAGTCCAAATGATGAATGCAACTGGTCGAATGAACTCTTGTTGACCCAGTTGCATTCTAATGGACTCAATTTTTTTTCTTGTTTTCTCATTTTTCATTCTAGTTTTGCATGTCACTTCTAACAATATTTAGGGACGGAATCAGGATTATGAGAGAGCTGTCGCGACATGAACAACGAATTCCCGGCTCTCATTGATACAAATAAAAATTTAATTAGTAGGGGGCTACCATGTAAACTTCTAATTGTTAACACTAGCAAATGGTAGAGATTTTCAATTAAAGGGATGCTTAGGCCCCCATAAGCCCACTCATATTTCCATTCCTGACTATGGCTCCGTTGCGGAGCCTCTTTTTTGGTTTATGGATATTTGGCAGCCAAGGGGAGAAAGAGTTTTCCCAAAAACTGTTTCTCCATTTTTGGGGAAAGAGAGAAGAAATAAAAAAGAGGTTCACACTTCCTTTTCAACTTCTACTTATGGATTTCTCCCATCTCTCTCTCTCCCAAAATGCATTCAGCACATTTCTCCAAAACACTCATCCCAAATTCAAAAGTCATTCTGGCCATAATCCAAAAAATCGAAAAGCCAAAAAGTTAAAAATGAAAAACTGAAAAGTAGGCTCTCAGACACCCTCTATACTTTATATTTTTCCTAAAATCGCATATTCAATTCATCTATTTAAAATTTATGTTTATTCTAACAGTAGAAATCATTGACAATGCATGCCATCACTGAAATTTGTGTTGTTGACCAATACATTAATAATAATAAAATACTTATAGGGCTTTTTTCTATCAGGAAAAGAAAATGGTATTTGTATATATGCTAAGCAACAACAAAAAAAAAAAAAAGGGCATTATCGGACAGCGAGAAGATTAGAACTCTCGAGAGAAACAATTAAAACGCAAAAGCACGCCATAAACCCAGCATCATAACAAAAAGAAACACAAAATCAGTTAGTAAGATGCAAACTACGAATAACACTACTGTAGATAGAAAGAACTCCCAATTCCCAAAGAAAGTCCTTTTGAATAATTGGGAAGGATTCTGCTTTTTTTCAAAGGAAAATTTCAAAAAACCCCCAAACTTTGACCTCAATATCAAAAATACTCCCAAATTTACAATTTTTTCAATCGTACTCCCAAACTTCCATTCCGTAATAAAAAATACTCCTTCCGTCTGCATCCGTTTGGCAACTAACGGGAAATGATGAGTTGGACGTTTGGGCTCCGTTAAATGCTTAAAACGACGTCATTTTAGGTCTCTTCTTCCCCAACCTTTCTTCTTCCCTTGGAAAAACATCTCTTTCTCATACCCTCATCTCTCTCCCCCAAAACCCAACCCTTCCCCTTCGCCTCTCCCCATTACAATTACTAACACAATTTCCAGATCCAACTATATATAGTAAAATTACTACAACCAAAGAAATACAACCGGACCCACCCACCTAATCTGCGCCGCAAATATGATCGATCAGGAAAAAGAAGGATACACGACAGACTTGTTTGAACGGCGGCGGCATTGTTTCCCATGTTGGGAACAGAGAAATGGAAAGACCATTTTAAGAATGTTCCTCAGAACCTGCCCCCTTTTTGGGATCTAACGTGGCGCTCTGCCAGTAACGGAAGCGCTGCCGCCCTCCGCCGTGGGTTGATTTTTATCTTCTGGGGAAAGGTCGATGGCGGTGGTGAATTGGTGGATGTCGTTGTAGTTGCCGACAGAGCATGTGGTTGTGGCGGTGGGTGGTGGGGAGAGGCAGAGGGGAGGGGTTGGATTTTAGGGGAGAGAGATGAGGGTATGAGACAGAGATGTTTCCAGAGGAAGAAGAAAGGTTGGGACCTAAAACGACGTCGTTTTAAGCATTTAACGGAGCCCAAACGTCCAACTCATCATTTCCCGTTAGTTGCCAAACGGATGCAGACGGAAGGAGTATTTTTTATTACGAAATGGAAGTTTGGGAGTACGATTGAAAAAATTGTAAGTTTGGAAGTATTTTTGATATTGAGGTCAAAGTTTGGGGGTTTTTTTGAATTTTCCCTTTTTTCAATATAAGTTCGCTTGGTTTTTCTCTCCCCTCCCCTACCACATGACCTAATGGTTGAAATACACCGAAACATTACTGTAGATAAAAGGATTTGCTCTCCTCTTTCACTAAACTCTATCCGTTTTTCTACCTTACATGCCTTGATTTTTCTTACAATCACCGTTCCGCAACACCTGACTTAAGATTTGTAAAGACGCGTTAAGTCAAGTTATTTCACAACAAAAACACACATTTAAATCAGCTTGTTCCAGAATAAAATTTGGGTAGGGAAGTATAATTTCTACTATTAAATGTTCGAAATGCCGTTCAAACTTATTAGTGTTGGATTGCATTTTACATTGTATAAGGGTAATATTGTCAAAAATTATCATAAGTCAATAAACTATCTTAAGTCAGTGGAACAAGTTGGTTTTGGCTAACTGACTTTTAAGTGCTAAAGCCATTTTACCTTAAGTCAGGTATTGCGGAAGGGAGGAAACTCCAAATAACAAGTATATAGCTGAGCCCACACACTGATGATCGGAGCAGTTTAATTTTTCTTAAATATACTTTCCTGGGCCTTAAAAAAAATCGGCTAATTTAGTTTTTATCCTGGGGAATTCATGGAAGAAAATCGATTGAGTCCTTACCAATATCCAAATGAGTTGAGTTCTTGTAATAACTTTTAAAAACATGTTTCAAACAATTCAAACGTCTCCGGTCATTTGTGTGATACCCAAAATGAATCCCATAAATTTTTTTTTATACTGGAAAGATCGCATGCCTTTCCATTTTCATAGAAGAATTATTTACATCCATTCTATCCAAAAGCGAAAGGGAGGGGTTGATGAGAATTGAACTTCTAACTTTATGGATAAAGGTGCTTTAAAGAGAGCGAGTTCAATCACTGGACATTCATACATCCCCGTTTAAGAACCAAAAAAGTATTACTATTTCTTAAACACTACTCACATTCATCCCCATGGCCATGCCTCTCGTGAAAAAACAGGACGTAAATATGAAAACCCTAATTAATCAAGAAAGAACACTCCCTAATTAATTCATGAAGGAAATCCCACATTGCCTGAAAATCTCTCTTTTTGACACTTTTTATTAACCCACCCCCAATACATGTTGTCCTCGCGAGGACACAGATTAGCATGTGGTTTCACAGAATGTCCATCTCGGTCCCGCCCCCTCGTTCAACTCGGTCCAATTGATGAAGCAGTTGCTGTCTTCTCATTTTCTGTTCTAGTTTCGCTTGTCACTTGTAACAATACTCAGGGACGGAATCAAGATTTCAAGTATGAGGGGGCCAGAACATGAACAATAAATCCCCGGCTCCCATAGATAAAAATAAAATTTTAATTAGTAGAGAGCTACCATGTAAACTTCTACTAACATTTTGTGTACTAGAAATATACTAGCTAATGGTACAGATTTTCAATTGGAGGGAGGCCTACGACCCCATAAGCCCACTTATATTTCCATACCTGACTATACTTTATACTCCTATTTTTTTTCAAAATCGCATATTAAATTCATCCATTTAAAATAATAATAAAATACTTACAAGGTTTTATTTTATCAGTGAAAGAAAGTGGTATTTGTAAATACGTTAAGTAACAACAAAAAAGAGAGCATCGCCGGGCAACAAGAAGATTAAAACTCCCTAGGGAAACAACTAAAATACAATAACACATCATAAAAAAAGGAACACAAAATCAGTTAGTAAGATGCAAACTAGGAATAACAAGCCGATAACACCGCACAAAACAAATGGATTGCTGCTTAGGAGTTGGGATATTAGGCTTAACATCTTCTAGTGCTTTTTTGAAATCACAAAGTTTAAAAATATACCCAAAACACACCTAAATACACAAATACTCACGTAAATGTGTGGAAATAGGAAATGATTATATCCACTCCATTGTTTGGGATGTAATGTACTTTTTTACGATTTTTTTTTGGGATGCTACATCACACCTTAAGCCTTTAAGGTCACATCTCAGAGACAGGAAATAAAAAAAAAAAAAAATGAGATCCGATAAAAAAATAAGGAGAATGATTCTGGCAGTCCACTTTTTTATAATTGCACTTCAAAATTTATATATATTTTTGTACTAAAAGACAAATTTTGGAGTGCAATTATCAGAAAATAAAGGGCCAAAATCACTATCCCATAAATAATCCTCATATTAACTTTTCTCATGTAATTTGACGCCAAATAAAATTCATTACAATCTTACTACTTGACAATTTGAATCGCCAAATTTTGTTGATCTCGATGTGTAAACCTCTTACAAATCGGTTCAATAGGACATAGAGAAAGACTCACTTTTACGCCCTCTTTTGATTGAGCGTGGAATGCTACAGACACTAACTAGTATACCAACTCTTACACTATTTAGTGCCTCTAGCAGTACTCCTTTTGATTAGTGTTATAAGTTGAAGAGTATCAATAGTGAGGAGAGAAGTGGAATTTGTTAAATGGAGAGAAGTGGAATTTGAATCTAGCAGTATAGTAAAGTTCATAGTTTTAACGACTTGGTTACCCCACAATTAACGACGATTCCGCTGGGACCTAGATCTTCAATTGTTTCATCTCGATCCATCTCTATTCTCTTCAGATCGTTTTCTTCTCGGTTATGGACATCGAAGCTGCAAAACCTTGACGGTGTTGATGGCCGTGGCGCTAGACACATTCACCTTCCAATTTCAATTGGATAAGTACGTATTTGGCCTAATGGCAGAACCTCAATTCATATACAAAACCCAAAGTATAACAATCCGGAACAAATAAAGTGACACGTTAATAAGCGAGCAAAATCGGTAAAACCTGTATAATTTGTGTAACGTATTACAAAAAAGCGTGCGGAACTGCCTTCAACATGCTTCCGTAAAGCCAAATGTGATTAAGAATAAAGCCATGAAAAAGCGAAACCGTGCACACTACATGGATTATTCTTTTAACAACTTCTCTTTTAATCACTTTGATTTAAACCCAGGGTGGTTGCTCATGATTTCTTCATCAGATATCCCATGAGAATACCGAGCAAGCCAATAAGCACAACATAGAGAAGAGGTACACCACTGCTGCCTTTTGCACTTCCTCGCTTCAAAAGTTCCTGCATAAACAGTCAAATTGACCACCTTATAGACTTGATAGTGTGCAATTATCTGTTTTGCTGGTCGCATAATATCATAGGTGGAAACATAAGGGATCGCAAAAATGACCCTTTTTCGCCAAAGGTAGGATGCTAACAGATTAGTACGTCAGGTTAGAATGGGTACTCGCCTACTCGGTGCTTCTTAGAGTATGGAACCCAAAGTCTCCCACTAGAAACATAGGGTTACAACCACTTGGTTTGAATGTCCAAACAAAGTCTTAAGATTGAACGCCATAAAATGATGAGGGATGAACTTTTCTTTTAGGCGCTTCCTCTAGAGTTGATTGAGTGGCTTTCTTTCCTTCCTTCGTTGACAATGATGGATATAAAAGCTACACAGAAGGACTCAACTCATTACGTTCTCGAAGCCAGGAGATTTTAGGAC
Organism: Gaultheria prostrata; assembly: GCA_036023075.1. Lineage (NCBI taxonomy): Eukaryota > Viridiplantae > Streptophyta > Magnoliopsida > Ericales > Ericaceae > Gaultheria > Gaultheria prostrata. The sequence continues at coordinate 41,586 of JAXBDA010001987.1, read as the reverse complement.
CACCATTTCGTAGAAAAATCATTGTTTTGAAAACTTCCATGCAACCGGACCCTATGATTGCTGCAAATCTACCCAATGACACAACATCCGATGCAAGATTAAGAGAATTTTGTTGTGCAATATACGTACCATACTCGGTGTTGTTCACCTCAAACCAACATGATGAGCTTGGATTGAATTTCAACTCATTTCAGTGTTTGAGTTTATAATAGGTGGTACTGGTACCTTTAAATTCGTAGTAGTAGTCCAGAGTCCAGACAACTAGAATAGAAAGTAGTGGATGGTCTTGTTCTCAGCACACGTCCCGGTGTTGATATTTCTCAATGATAAAAACAAGTTAACAGCGAGCGAAGAGAAAATCCATGGACCCTAATTAGACAGCAGGTCAGCCCAGGGATATAGACAAAAGTTCATTGCAAAACTTAAGATCCCCGAGTTTTGTTGGCTGGCAATGTGTAGAAAGACTTGAATGGAAATGAAGTAGAAAGTAGAAGCGGAAGGAGGAGATCAGGACGAAGTGAGGAAAATGCTGGAAAGAGTAACTGATAAAGACGAAAGATTTCTTCAAAGAAAAGACTAAATTTCTCAAGACTAAGAGAGATACTTATTCACGGATGAGCCGTGAATAGGGTCATCCGTGATAGGGTGTTTGCGCCCGAACAAATCCGGGCAATGGATTCCGAGATCCAACGGCTCGGATCGATGCACTCTCTCTCCTCATTAAAAGCATGTCGGATTCAAAAAAAAAAAAATTAAATAAAGAAATAAAATCCACGCATTAATCCGAGCCATTGGATCTCGGAATCCATGGCCCGGATTTGTTCGGCGCAAACACCCTTTTCACGGTTCATCCGTGAATAAGTATTTCTCAAAAACTAATCATGTGTTCAGTAAACAATAATAATTTAATAAATCTGCAAAACCTCATAGACACTCACCAGTTCTTGGCGAAGCTTATTGTTTTGTTGGATAGCTACATTCTTCTCCTCGTTCAACTTCAAAAAAAGAGCCCTCGCCTGGATGTTAGCAATTACAAATAAATCTCAATCAATTTGCGTGAAATCCTATTAACTAAATTGTTATTAACAGTAAACTCTTCAGAATAACAAATCTTGCATTTTCGAGGGCTGAAGAAACTGCAATTGGAGTGGAAATCAGTCTTTTTCTTTAATTTTTTTGTCTAGGGCAGGTGAAAGCCTATGCATGGTAGTTAAGGCGAAAACTTCCAACAGCTGTTCGAGTTTCAGAATGGGTAAATGGAAGGGGCATCTGACTCGCCTCAAACCAAAGTTACCAAACATGTGAGTGTCTGAACTTTAAATGCCATATCAAAAGAGAAAGCAAGAAAAGGAAAATGAATAAAGAAAGAAAAAAGAACGACTAATGCAAGAAGATGATGCAGACCAGCTTCACTACCTAAGAAAACTAGAAGAAACACAACTGCTGAATGAAAAGACAGAAAACTTCATCAAAAGAACTCGTCATCACCAAAAGAACCAGTACAAAGATAGAGATGTGTCAGCTGGTGTAGAGACAATCTATGCGGCTATGCCCATGTAAAGTTTTATTGAACAGGATAAAAAGTAACATGACCACCGGCAATCGGGCATTGACGCAATAGGAATTCCAAGAAAGCAAGGAGACCCGGCTTTGAAGATTACAAAACCAACGTACGTTTTGCACATAATACTGATAATGCATTACTTGGCTGCACTGCTCAAAGAGCTTGATGCCTTATAGTACTTCAAGCACAATAGGCTTCACAGGTTGTGATGCATGAAAAAAGAAGAAGAAGGCAGCTTGATGCCTAATAGTACTTCAAGCACAATAGGCTTCACAGGTTGTGATGCATGAAAAAAGAAGAAGAAGGCTAGTGGCTTTTAAAAGGTATAGCACCGGTAATAGGCTTGTGGTGATGTGTTCAAACAAACGACCGAAATTAGTCACTTCTTAATATCATAACTCGTATGTCCAGGGGAATGAAATTGCACATTGGGTGGATAAAAACAGAAAAAAAGCAACCAATGCATGGAAATTACCTAGATACATATCCAGTAAGGGAACTCTCGGTTTTCTCAGAACTCAGAAGTCACAAAACCATTAGCCACCCTATTACGAACTCGAATGACTATTTTCAATTTATCACTACAATCCTCAACTTTCAATTACCCTCTCAGGAAAGTAGACAGATTAATGGAACTAAACAAAAGCATAGAGTACAGAAAAATTAACATAGTAAACTAGTAAAGAACTTCTACAGAAAAAAAAAGGAGGGGGGAAAAGAAAAAAATCCATCACAATTCAGATCTTAAGCATGGCCAATAAACGAGTAGGTGTGTATATACATGTGTATGTATGCATATTTTGATACAATGCTCCAAAGTCCACACAAACATACCTCAGTGGCGTTGTCCCGGACCTCAACATGTTCTCCTGAAACCTGTACGCACCGATAGGTATGTCTGTCAGTCATTTGCTATTAACAAATGCTGTACATACTTATATGGCAAAGAAAAAGAAAGGAAGGGAATAAAAAGAAAGAAATCACTATGGTTGAAAGGACAAAGGCCCTGTAGAAACTCACAGCATCTAGCTCAGAAGCATTAAAATGTCCATTTTCTGATTCAGAAGCCCTAGGTGAAGACCCTTCCTCAGATTCTTCAGCAACCGGAGATGGTGGTTTAGGTGGAGAAACATAAACAACCCTTAATTTGAAATCTTCAACATGATTACCTGTCTCCTTGTTAAACTAAAACAACAGCAGAAATATGCCAAAGGTTATGAAATAGTCTAAGTCCACCTCAGTAGGTAGCAATAAATGGAAGATCCAACGAAACCTAAGTACAATTTAATTAAATTATCATCACCATTTCAGGGTTAATATCCTTTGGAGTAGCACCAGGGCGAGCGACCACACTCTGGACAAGAAACCTGTCCTTGCTTTGCATATCTGGAGGTGCCTCCCTTTGGGCTTGCATTGTAACTGGAATCCAATTATTACGGCAGAGTGGTAAGAATCATATTGGTTCCCCTAAAAATATATATAACAATGCAGAGAGAGATATAAGCAGAGATGATACCAATGACATTGCTTGTTGAACGGGGCAGAACGACACCATTATTAGGTCGGACAGAGTACTTCTTGGGATTGGTTGTCTTCACCTGATAACCAGCAATTCGTATTTTTCAAACATTTAATCCCATAGTTAAGAAAACTACTAAAGCCAATCAAAATCAAAACTGTTTCCTTTGGTTGCTAATAAAACACAAACAACAAAGTCTAACCAAGCCAAACCAAACAAGCCTTGGTCCTATTTAAATATTCAATTGGGTTAGCTACATTAATCATGCTTAGCTATTCCACTATGCTTAGTTACATTCATTGTTTTCATATCCTTTTTATCCCAACATTCCATGCTAATTAATCTCTTTTCCTCCCGTAGCATTTTCACTATGATTTTCATTACCAGTAATGTAACCACCTTTCTTTAGTATTATATCATCTGACTTCCATTCCCACGGAGGCCTAACATTCCAAGGGCCACCCTGGAATTAGTCAAGGTACGCGCAAGCTGGGCTAGATACCCGGTAATTAAAAAAAAGAACATACCCTTAATCTTACTCCCAGGTTTACCGCGAACCAAACAAAGAAGAACAACAGGTCCTAAGTCACAGCAATTGCTAGTTTTGTACATGTAATTGCATGAAAAGACAATAACAGAAAAAGAAGGGAGGGATTGGCTACCTTGAAAGCAATATGATGATCAGTCTTATTCAACAATTGGAAAGATACTGCGATCTGCTTCTTGAGCTCGACTTCTCACAAGAAATTGAAAACAAAAAATAAACCAATCAGAAACTAGAAAAAACCAAGAATAAACGAAGTGGGTAGAAAAACCCAAGAATAAACGAAGTGGGAATTTCTATATGAAAAGAAAAATTCAAAACTTACATGGAAATTCGAGCTCTGCGGGTTCGATACTGAGGAGCTCTTCGCCACCCATATCAAAACGATCAACGAATAACAAATTTTCGAAACTACAATTGATTATATAGGGCAATAAATCACTCTGTGAGAGACTGAGAAAATTTTACAGAGAAGAGATGTGGGTGTATGAGTATTTTTTAGGAGAAAAGGATAATTGGGTGAAAGCTGCCGTTTGCGATCAGGACGTCGATTGAGCAAGGAGGAGGAGGTGGGATTTAAATGGGAAAAGAAAAAGGAAATCAGAAATCCATACACCGAACCATACACATAGTTGTTGTTTTAAAAATTATATATGTATAACACGATAGAATGTGAGTGTTTTTTTAAAAATGTGTATGCATAACACGGATTTCATATTCTCATAGTACTTACTAAAGGTGGCAATTTGAATCCATTTAAATGGACCCGCTCAAACCCATCCAATTATAAGTAGCCCAAACCCACCCATATTATATTATGGGTGGATATGGGTTGAACCCATATACACCCATATTTCTATGAGTTTAGATGGGTTCAAAATGGGTTCAAATTGGGTTAGAGCTAGGTGAAGAAATGCTTATATGTTCCTAACTCACAGTCCCTCTCTCTCCTCTCTTTTTTTAGCAATTTCCCGGCCGGTCCTAGAATTCAATTTCGTGCGTGTTCTCTTTCCTCTTTTTAGGTGCATTGCTCTCTCTCTCTCTCTCTCTCCATATATCTTCTTTATCTTTTTTATTTTATTCTATCCTTTTTTATATTTATAATCTTTATTACAATGAAATACTCCTAAGCAACGTTTATTTACACATCTAATTTTGATAAAATTTACTTAGAACTTACTTGACAAGATCTATCAAATAAAATTTGTATTGGATATAAAATTTTGTGTAAATAAAAAATTACATTGTTAGTTGTGAAAATTACCTTGTTAATTGTGAATCTTACATTGTGAATTGTGAATTTTACATTGTTAATACAGGGAACCGTACATTTAAGCACTTTGGACAGTACATCACCGCTGAGTAGAATTTGAAATTTAGAATTTAGGCCGTACATTTAAAATTTAAAATTGAACCATACATTCAGAATTTAGACCGTACATTTAGGCACTTTTAAATTTGTCCTGTTTTCAAAAAAAATGGCGAACCATAGTTGAAATTTTTTAATAAGCGTCACACGATAAGTTAACAGTCTAATAGTCGTACTTGAGCCTGCTATTGGGTGATGTTAAATTTTGGCAGAATAGACCAATTCCATAATTCTGTGATACACAATATTTATTTTTCGTTTTCTTCGAAAAACAAGAAGACCATACGACACATATATGTTAGAGGGTGGGGAGAGACCGGATTAAAAAAAAGAAGAAGAAAAAGCACGTCATTATGTAAGTTTGGCCGGAAAAAAAACAAAAAAACAAAAAAAAAATGCGGGTTGGGTCGGGTTGGGTTGGGTATGACTAAGCCCATATTCACCCAACCCATATTCAACCCGTCTACTTTGGACCCATATTCAACCCGCCCATTTCGACCCATAACCCATATCAACCCACCCAAATTCACCCAAACCCGCCCATTTGCCACCTCTAGTACTTACGATCTGTAAATAGTTCGGTGTAATATTCCTTGCACGTAGCATTTGTCGGGTGAGATTTCTCTTTCCGTGTGGCATTTTAGCTTGAGGACAAGGATGACCGGGTGGAGCAAAAAGCGAATGCATCACTGTTCCATGTTTGGTAAGTCAGATTACAGATGAGAATTCTTTCTTTCTATCCATTTTTTTTTTTTTTTGCTTTTATACATATAAATTTAGTAAATTTTATCAAATGAAAAACTCACATTTACTGCATAATCCCTTGATGTGTGAAAAAGGGAACTAATGAAAGGATAAAATGATAATTTCACCTGAATAACTGTGCATGAGTGTGATTATGTGTGTGTTGTAGTGCAACTGTTTTTAAAAATAATTTAAAGTACTAAATTTTGGAAAAGCAAAAATTAAATGCCCAACCACAATTCTAGGAGTAAACTGTTTTTAAAAATAATTTAAAGTACCAAATTTTGGAAAAGCAAAAATTGAATGCCCAACCACAATTATAGGAGTATGAGAAGTCTAATAGTAAGAAGATTAGATAAAAAAAAAAGTCAAAGATTTCCGAGCAACGTTGCCCGCTTTTGGAAATTTGGAGCAGCTGATCGTAGCTTTGGTCCTATTCTGAAATTTTTGTTACTTCCATTCTAATTTCACCTCGAGGATTGAAAACTTTTATTGAGGTGCTCACATTGATCAACATTCGATCAATACAACTAAAAATAAAAATGATAGAAAAACAAAAACAAAACAAAAAAAAGAACGAAATTAGACCCGTTCAATTTTTTCCGAAAAATAGAGAGCCTTTGTCCTTTTTTTTTTTGAAATCTTCACTTGTGTGGCTTTCTTGTCCAAATTGTATTTACCCTCTTGTTCGAACAATTTTTTTTTCCCAATTATTTTGTACCTCTACAGAGCAGCTAAGGCTTTGGCCTCTTACACGAGTCTAAATGCTCAGACGCAACAAAATGAACAAATTGTGATTCAGTCACTAGTTCAAGACACGGAGGAAAGTTTGTGTATTAAGTTGGGGAAACTCCCAATATAATACCACCTCCCATGACATGAAATGTATGTAGGAATTTTGCGAATCAGATACGCCAATGACAATAGGATGTGCGAATTCATTGGATTTGGGATACCCGTAGGCCGTAGTGACCCAAGTCACTACGTCCCCGTAATGACCTCAATTGTGGGCCCTATGAAATCTTTATTTAAAATCGGAACCGTACAATTTGTTTGGAATGTTGAGAAGATCATTCATGTAAAAAATCAAATTAATTGAATATTTGTAGCCATATATTCGGATACCATTTATATGGATGACCAATATCATTTGGAGAATACACGGGAAGACAAATTTGTCTCAATTGTGTTTCTACCAATCTCCGATGATCATAATTTTTTGTACCCATAGTGTGCTCATTATTCTTGAAAAAATGAACGATTCCGATGGCAAATAAAAATTTCATAGGACCCAAAATTGAGGTCACTACGGAGACGTAGTGATTTGACTCACTACGGGAACCCCACGTCCAAATTCAGTAGACATCCATAACCAGTAACAATAAGAATACATAAACGTAGGACATAAACTTATACACTAACAGCCAAAGAAGTTGGGACGGATAAGGTCCACTGATTCAACTAATTTGCCTTCAACACCACAAAGGCTTTTTCAAGATGGGTCTTGCTAACGGGTGCACCATTATACTCTTTAAGGGTACAAAAAAGATACACTTATTGGATCCCACTTGTATTATAAAGTGCACTTGCTTTAAAGTACAAGTAAAACCCACAAGTATACCTTTTTGTACCCTTAACACCTTGCACCCATTAGCATTTCCCTTTCAAGATTTCAGAAACAAATGAAATCTTGCAATAGAAGTGCACCGAAAATTTCCAAATGAGTTTTTTAAAGAGTGCCCAAAGCGTCTAAGTATTACAAATGTTGCAACTGCCAGACTATAATCACACTTAATGCCAGACAACAATCACACTAGCTCCATTTTTTAGTATTCCGTACATCGCAACTAGTTTGGTGAGCAGAAAATTCAAATTTAAAGCCTCCACAAGCCACTCATAGCAATTAGAGGGAAAAGATTTTGTTACCCATTTGCACCGTAATTCCTTAAGGGATCTTCGAAGAATATCCTTGTCCTGCAAACTCGACATCGGAAAATAGTATTGGCAAAAATCTAACTTTCAATTACCTCTAAGATACCCAGACAGTTGGGTTTCTAACTCTTAATCCAGAGGTGTATAAATGCAACCCAGTCCATTCTGAAAGATCTTCTGGCTCACAGAAGCAACAACTATGACTAGGAAATGAAACCAGAATCCACCATGGGTTGAACCATGAAAAAGTTAAGATTTTTCAGTTACCTTTAGGTGGCAAGAAAACTCATGATCTCCTGTCAACTAAATAATCAGTACAATAGTAAAGCCAAGTACGAGATAATCAGGGAAACAAATCCACGGGTGGAACCATGACCAAGTTAAGATTAATTGGTTACCTTTGAGTCGTAAAAAAATCACTCTCTCCCTCGGCAGCAATGTTACACACGCAATATGTACTGTCTGCAATCCTAACTCTAGGGCAAGGTACCCGCCATGACCCCAACAAAGAAGGGACAAAAAGCTTTGCAAATTTATTTTTCATAAAACCAATCAAATTCAACCACCACCTGAAATCGAACATAATCGGCCAAGTAAGTTTGTTAAGATTTTTAAGTTTACCTCACAACTTGCAAAATATCAGGTTCCCCTGTCAGCTGAATGATCAGTTAGTTTTGCAAAAAAAAAAAATGAACATTTAGGCAAGGTACCCAAATGGCCCCAACAACTACGGGGAAAAAACTTAGAAGATGATATATCAGAGGTGATCTATAAGAAGGATCAAATTCAAAGACAACCTGAAAATAGAACATTAAAGGAGTCACAATGATGAAGTTGTACCTACCTCAGCCCTTTCTCCTCTAAATTACATTGATGATAGGGAGATGGAAAAAGTCTCAATAAAGCTGTGAGAACAAAAAAAGTTTCACCCATAATGTCAATTTAACTGGAGACCCCAAAACCACACATTCATAAAACATCGACGAGAATAACATCTACCTCTTTGACTTTAAAGTAACTACGCAATCCACTGAGATGGGCAAACTGTGTTTCTGGACCAAACAGGGGAATTCGATATGCCCCTCTCACCCTCCATCTATGCGGTCCACTAACGGTATCTTTCTCTGCCTTCATCTCTTCCATTCCTGTAATTGCTTTGCTTCCAGTCCCTCCCTCTTTCCCTATCCCTACTTCCTCTACCATCCCTATCGCGAGACCTTTCTCTCTCACGATCTCGTTCGCGGTATCTGTCCCTATCTTGATCCCTATCACGACGCCTGTCCCTGTCAGCTGAATCACTTCTTCTGCCTCTACCCTCATATTCCTTCTCTCTTCGCTTCCTACGTTCATCTTCTTCTCTTTCCCTTGCTAGTCTTTCCTCTTCCCTGGCCTTCTCCTTTGCAGCCTGTTAGAAGTCAACATTAAGTGAGAGATAAAAACCACAAACCGATTTGAGGATACAGAACTAAAACAGTCCTCAACCCTTAAAACTTTTACTTAATTTTGAGTAAAAGCTCAATTTGATATGATTCATATGAAGCACTCCATTGGACAAACTCAAAATCAAAGGATAAGTTCGGCTAAAAGCTTCATCAAGGCCATAGTTGCAATTTCACAAAATAGCCTTCCAAACTTCAATATATTTCAGTTTCCCTTGATTGCATAAAGTTTCGAGTACAACTCAATTTTGGTATAGGGTCAAGGAGTGGAAAGAGTTTTAAGGGATCTTAACTAACTTTTTTAGTTTGAATGAAAACAAGGTTACAGGATGGGGATGCTCTATTGGGAGGGTAGAACTCACCTTCTGCTCTTCAAGGAAATCCCTAACCATGCCATAGCCAATATGCTGCTTGCCGGTTACATGAGATTGAGTCCTCTCCGCAGCATCATTTGCAATTAAAAAAGAACCACATATCTCACAAAGTGCCATCTTTTTCTCCTGCGCAATCATTAATAGATTTTGGGTCTGCTGGGTCAAAGCTGTCTTCTCAGCATTAAGTATATCCACCTGCAACAACAAAGTTAACAAACATTTGACATTAGATATTGCTAATAACTGCAACCATGGTTCATGTACCTCCCGGACAGCTAGATACTAGTATAATAATGAATTTAGAATCAGGCCATGCATGCTTCGTGCAACCTTTCTCATGAGCGCTTCAGCTTCATCCACCTTGCCAGCTTCCCCAAGGGCCTCCACTTGCTCCAACAGGTTCTTTATTTTCTCCTCGAGCACTGACAGCTGCTCAGATTTTTCTGCTGAGATTGGAGGAGGTGGGGGAATAGCAACTTCTTGATCAAGGCGTTCTCGCCCACGCCTGACTCTTCTATCTAAGTCCATCACCTGAGATTAAGCAATTACGATTATCAAATGAAGATGATAATGAAGAGGAAGCTTGCAAATTAATGACATTTGGAGCTCACCAACTTCTCACAAAAATGTGCGAGTTCTGCTTCAAACCTTGGCACGTATGCATCATGTCTTGGGTCCTTCTCAAAACTAAAACCACAATAGAACCACAAAGATATTATAGATAAACAAAAGAAAAGGAGTACGTGAATTGAATGGAGGTGAGATAGCAAAACATAATCGAGATTCATTTTGAAAATTAATTGGAAAACTGCATATTGACTTGGACAATGCTCACATAAACGAATAACAAATGACTCAACAAAAAAGAAGAAAAAACAAAGACGAGGGAATGAACCTTTGCAAAGTTTTTTCTTTTTTTGGAACGGCCACGATGCAAAGTTCTTGACAAGGGTTCACAAAGAGAATCAACAAACAAGTGCATCAAATAGAGAATCCTGACACTCTTCAAAAACAATTACCTTTCTTTCAACTTCGGATCATGGATATTAGGGCATGCTCCTGATGCAACAAAAGACAATAACAAACCAAAATCAGGAAAGTATCCTTCAAATTTTCAGACAAATGCCCCATTTAGCCACAGAAGAATTGTAGGAGAGAAAGAATTCAAAATTCGAAACTAAAACAACACTCTAAAGTTAACCTAATGCAACTAACAGGCTTTATAAGAAGGCTGTATTTTTATTTACCTGTCTAACATTCACACGATTCAAACACATATAACCTTCTGTTTTCCAACATTTCCCGGCAACTAAAAGTCAGAACTAAATTGAAATTAAAATCAGCTGTGCATACCAAGATCGCTCCGCGTGTTGACGAAAAGATCATGTGGGCAAAAGCGAACCATATAAAATCCGCAGACCTCCTTATCATCCCAGGTGACTTCTTTATATCCCTTCCTCTCATCTTCAGTGAGGTTTCGAGCTAAACATGTGCACAAAAAAGAAATACATCCAGGAGCCGTACGGCCAGTGGTTAAGCTGAGAATAATGCCAAAACAAGTAGATTCAAAATGTGCATATTTCAGGTGTTCCTGTATACTTCCACATATTTCCCTACACTCTGTGCACATGCGTATGCTTTCCTTACACATACACCAAGATTGTAGGCTGGCGGTCGCTAGCATGTACACGTACGTGATCAAACTTTACCAAATCGAATCGTAGCTACCAAACTAGCGTTTTAAGCTCTTGAGCTAAAGCACGCGACAGTTTATCGCATGAGTATCAAATCAAACCGAATACAAGTTCAGTTTTTTTTTTCCTGCATACTTACGAGGTAAAAACCTATGAAAAAAATGAATGCAAATTAACCGAGTCTCAATTTGGGGATGATAGATACGCCAATTGGAATGTTAGGGTTCTGTGAAATAGTACCTGCGCCCATGAGTTCGTCAAGCAAAGCTCTCTGGGCGTCCATGGCTGGATATAGAGGCCCTTGAGATTCGAAGAAAGAGTTTCACGAGAAACCCTAGTTTTACAGATGTGCGAGAGAGAGGATCTGATTGATTTGGAACAGAGAGGGAGTGGTGATTCTGGTGGATAGTATATATACTAAAGGTTGGGAACGTTTCAAGCCGACTCACTAAAAAAAAATGAGTGCTGAGAGGCACCACATGGCCATGCTTGAGCAACTATCCGGGTCATCTAAAGTATTTTCGACAGTTTATCTGGCCGGCCATCTAAAAGTTTTTTCGATGATTTATCTGACACTGGCGGAAGGAAATGGAGACCAGTGTGGCGGGGGAATTGGGTGCTGGACGTGTGGTGGAGGGAATTGAGTGTCGGACGGGCACCACATGGCCATGCTCAAGCATCCATCCCGGTCATCTAAAAGTATATTGGACGGTCTATCCCGGCAACGGCGGAGGGAAATGGAGACCGGTGTGGGGTTTATTCTGGTAGTGGCGGAGGGAAATGGAGACCATTGTGGGCACGGACCCACACTTGATTTTTAAGTAGTTCAAGTAATATTTGGTAACCTCATAAATAGGAAATAGTCGTGTGATTAACACGTTTTTCCATCACACACATTAATGTGAGGCTTAATTCTAAATGTATGATTTTCGACTAAATATGTGAGGAATAAGGATGTTAGGTAGCACGTTAACAGTGTTCTACGAGCACTAAATAATTATAACTACTTATGATCAAGCCTTCATTCACTCAATTTTAATCTCATAACTTATCACGCGCGTGTTTACATAATCATAATTATTGTCTCGTCTAAAAATGTAAGTGAATTTAGGCTCTTTTCACCTTTTTTTCTCTTACATACTCTTCTTAAATTTATTGTCAACGACTTGTAAAATAAAATTTACTTATTTTACACGTGAAAATGATTATGGAAATTACAAATACGTTTGAAACATATGACTCATTTTATTTATTTTCTTCGTAGCTACATGAAGATAATGTGGAAGTAAAACACTCTTTTTAAACAAATATCTTTAAGAAATTGTACATGCAAAAATTAATCATCTGTTTCAGATTCTTAAAAAGAAATAGGTTATTGTGTTTTTTTTTTTTAAAAGCATGAGTTAGATTTTGTGCCCACGCTAATAAAGGTTTCTAACTATGCTACTGTATCCCGACAATATAAAAGTATTTTGGACGCTTCAAAATTTCTTTCCTCTCTCTACTAACGTTGTGTTTAGAGTAAGGAGGGAAAAGAACATGAAACTGAGAGGAAAATTTTAGAGGAGAATGGGAGGAAATTTTACGGGGCACCAAAACTTAAGAGTTTGTTTGGAACTTATAAGGTATTTGGGATTCTATTTTATAGCTTTTTGTTTTCAATTTTTTGTCTTTCTTTTCCAAACAAATTATAAGGTATTTGGACTCTAATTTTCAGCTTTTTGTTTTCAATTTTTTGGCTTTTTGAATTATGGTGAAAATATATTTTGAAACAGATAGGAGTGTTTGGAAGAAATGTGCAGAATACATTTTGTAACATGAGTAGTGTTGTTTGAGAGATATGCGCAAAATATATTTTGTAGATTTTTTTTGTTAATGAAAGTAAGAAAAAGTCAAAAATGAGAAGTCAAAAAACTCCTCCCAACCTACTTTTTGGCTTCTCCTATCTAATGTCAAAATTTGAGAATGAGTTTTGGCTTAATGTGTTTTGGTATGAGAAGTTGAAAATGAAATAAGTAAGCGGCCAAACAGGCCCTTAGAGAAGAGAAAAGAAAGAAACATTTAAAAAAAAATTATCTTCTATTGTTTGGTTAGGGGAGAAAATGGAGAGAGAGAAAAAAAAAGGAGTAAATATTTTAACAAACTTCTTGTATTTTCATTTTCACTTTTTTTCATTTTAAGTATTGTGAACAATACCATTTTCCTCTCATTTCTTTCTCATTTCCTTTCTCTTTTTCACAAGTTCCAAAAATAGCGTGCATTTTTTATTTTCTTTCCTCTTAACCTCTAAACCAAACAATGGAGGAGAATTTTTTTTTTCTTTTTATTTCTCTCTTTTCCATAAGTCCCAAACTTTTCCACAAGTCCCAAACAAATATCACTATAAATAAATTAAACGGAGTTTGAATCCTAATTTGTAGAGATATTTTATGCAATATAGAAAGGGGGTGTTTCCTGTTTTTAGCCAAATGACTATTAGCCAAATTGTTTTCCACAAAAAATAAAAAGTTGATGTATGTGAGGTGAGTGACACCTGACTTTTAGTCCTTTTTAGATAAAAGTCATTTGACTAAAAACGAGAAATCACTCAAAAATAGCAAAGTAGTTTTTTAAGAATTAAACCAAGTGATATCTGCAATTTAGTTATACATGTTACTTGAGATTTAGAACATTTCAAATTTAATATAGGCTTCTTCATTGAAATAAGATCTATATTGCACATAAAATACATTATAGATAGAAAAATATGAATAATTTAATAATTGCATTGAAACCCACATAGGACCAACAATTTGGGAGAAGTAATATATATTTTTATTCACAATCTGCTATAAATTTTGTGAAAATCCTAGCGCCAAGAAAATATTTTTCTTTTAACCTCAAGGTGATTTGCGTAGTAGACAAGGCTTGAGACTTAGAGTTTATCCCTTTTTAAAAGCAATCATTATGGAGATGCTAATTTTTTATATGTTAAAGTGTCCATATAGCTAAACTAGCTAAACTGAGAGTTCACTATAATACATTAGTTAAGGTAAGTTAGGTAATAAACTCCTGTGAAGTATTATAGGATAGGTAAAATGTTCATGAGTTGAATGGCTAGAATGACCAAATCTGGCCAACACTCTGTCGTTTGTTAAAGTTAACCCATATACTATTATATCAAATGCATGCTAAACATGTCCAAAAGCTAACTAAAAATTTAACATGTTGCACTAACTTACTTTTAATCTACTCTTCAACAAATACATGTGGATACTTCAAGATTTCAGGTTCAAAATTTCTTAGGTGTTATCTATTTGTTTGGAGACAATTTATATGGAACTTTGCTTTGACTTTAAATGGAGATTCGCAAGTAGACATTGGGTTTCTTTTTTTTTTTTTAAATATAAACTGCTTGCGGCCTTGTTCGTTTTGGTTTTCGAGAACCGGTTTTCTCAATTATTATTTTTATTTTTAAATATTATTTTCATTTTTCTCTCTATCTCTCTCCAATCATTAGTACCTATTTTTTCATTATTATCCTTATTTCTCTCTCTAATCATTACAAAAATCAAAATTCAAAACCCAAACCAAACACAACCTGAGTATTCTGCCGTCATTAAAAAGAAAAAAGTAAAAAGAAAAAATAGAGTCGGCAATTGACATGAGAGAGCCCCCAAGTTCCAAACATATTTCCATCTAGTCCTATATAAGCGTTGAAGTTTTGAGGCAGCGACTTTCATTGGACTGCTATAAATACAAACCCCAAAATTTAGAGATTTGCACTAAATTCAACGGTTTCTGATGCTGCGGTTTTACTAGCAGTCAACGAAATCACAGTAGCTGTTCGCAAGATCTGAAGCCAAGGTAAATGAGGTTTTGATTTACATAATCAGAATTACTATTTCCGATTCACGATTTCTGTTTCCGAGCAACTTTTTGACGAGTTTTTTGCGGTTTGAAACTGTTGTGTAGTGGTCAGATCAGATGGCGGATGGGAGCGTTCCGTCCCGTTATGTGAAGCTTACCAAAGATCAAGGGCCTTTGGAAGACATTAAGCCTGGTGAACTTAATCAGCCTATTGATGTTCCTCAGGTCTATCTCTGTCCCTATATGTGTTTTTGTTTGTGAGTAGAATCGTATTCGTGACTAATTACTTATAAGTATGAGATATGCTTTCCCACAAATGTACATAGAAACACTATGTACGAATTGAAAAAGGATTGAGAATTAGGATAATTTTGTGGAAACCTGCCGTGATTCGACATTTTTTCGTGGATTGCTTAAGGATTGATTATTCAATGCACTATGGTTATGGATTGGCGATTTGAACCTTACACAGTTTTACTTTCTGAACAATTGGTAATGACAGATTTAGTCTTTTAGAGTACATCTAGTGGATTAGTTTATATATTATTTGTGGTAGATCAAATATCTTTGGTGATGCTAATGGAACTCCGGTTGTAATTTTGGTAATTGCTCTGTTTTGATTTATAACATTTTTCACTTTATATGATTTTGCAGAAAGCGACATTTTTTTATGTGTTCTGGTGTGTATATGAAAATGTCGCTCTTGGCAGTCAGGATCAATAGCCCTATTTTCTGTTTTTGTTGTAGCCTTCAATCAGGATGTTGTAGCCTGATTTTGACTTGATAGCTTACAATTGTATGATGTAGCAGCCTTTAATTCTATGTGCAAAGTTATGAACGGAAAATGCACGAGGATGGTGTGTCCGATCTTCAACAGAAAAGAACAAATGAATGCGTGTGTGTGTGTGTGTGTGTGTGTGTGTGGGGGGGGGGGGGGGGGGGGGGGGCAAGGCAAGAGGATGGTGTGGGGCTGATGTTCAACGGGGAAA
>JAXBDA010001987.1:0-25559 GCA_036023075.1 Gaultheria prostrata | reverse complement strand
GGGTGTGGGTTGGGTGGTTGTGTGCGGGGGGACGCGGGGTCCGGTACGTCACGATGCATGAGGATGGTGTGGGCCTGATCTTCAATGGAGAATAATGTGCGCGGCGTGCATGTGTGTGTGAGAGAGAGGGGTTCAAAAACTAGGATTTGAAGCCACTGTCTTTGTTTTGCGGCTGTTGAAGATTCGGGTGTCGAACAATCACGCCATGATGTGTAAAAAACAACTTATTAATTAAGGCTCCGTTTATATGGGCATGAAACATTTTATGGTATTTTGGTATTTAATTGTCCAATTAGAGGAACATGACTTTTCATAAAAGTTCCGGTAAGTCATTTTACAGAGTTGGGATCCCAATGCTTTCCTCCCTCCTTATGGGCATCACAACTTATTTCTTCAACTATCCACTGTCTGTGCATTACATACCCCAATCTCTCTCTCTCTCCCCCACCCCTCTTGAATTGAAATTTTATACATCAACCTATCATGTGTGTGTGGCGTCGGTTCTGTTGACACTAAAAACACCCATTTTAAACACATGTTTTTAAGAGTTTCCGTAAAAAATCAACTCATTTGGGTATCGGGAAGGGTTTGATCGGTATTTGTCCCTAAATTTGACAGGATAAAAACTGAATGAATCGATCATGTTGATCAAGTCCTTACCTATATTCAAATGAGTTGATCTTTTTACAGGTACTCCTAAAAATATGTTTTAAACAAATTCAACGGCTCCGATTATTTTTGTGTCAAATGCTGTGTCAATGTTGTGTCACCAGAATCAGAAACAGAACCGGCCTCAATCAAAATAAGAATCAGTCTGCTCTCTCTCTCTCTTTCTCCCATATCCATATACTCTATGTATATATATTTATATACATATTTATATGTTCACCAGAATTTGTTTAAGCAAATCGCCCAATTTAACATCTTTAGTTTTGGAGAAATTGTGAGAGTGAAATTTTGGAAGGTATTGTTGTTCTAGGAATTTTTTTTCTACTAAACACCAGAAAATAAAAACGAAAGGTTATTTTTCACAAAATCATTTACAAGGAAAATATATTTTCCTTGTAAAACGTTTTACATTGAAACAAATGGAGCCTAAAAGGAAATATCAATTTTGCCACTTACGATGGAAAATATTTACTTGTAGAACAATTTACTCTCTTTTGTTCCAACTTCTAACCAAACAACAGAAGATGGTAAAAAAAAAGGAAAATATTGTGTCAAAACAAACGGAGCCGATATCTTCCAGCTTTAAATGTTCATCTTCGTTTTGTTAATTGCTTTCATCACGTGTTTGTTGCGCAGTTGCATGGTCGCAAATGTAATGAATGCGGGCAAGTGTTACCTGAAAGCTTTGAGCCTCCTGCAAATGAGCCCTGGACAACTGGGATCTTTGGTTGCACTGAAGATACTGAGAGTTGTAAGTTCTCAAATCTGGTTTCAGTCTATTATTGGCCAGCCTACCTTAGTCTTCAGCAGTTCTTCCTAAATGTCTAGAACTCGTACTGAATCCTACTCTGTCATCTTATGAATGCCAACTTATTTTCCTGTACATTTGAGGAGTATGCTTTCCTAGATCAATATAAATGCGAGTAAAGATACATTTTTAATACCGTGTGTATGATAAATGAATACATTTTCCAAGTTGTCGCAGTAGACTAAGTGAAGTTTTAGAGAACTCATTGAAGGCATGTTGGCTGTCGTAACTCTTCCGTTTTATTATGTTGTTTCTTTGTGTTATTTTAATAGCTCAAGCATGCCATGTTTTTTAATCCGAGACCTTTGTTGTTTATGGCCCGTTAATGAGGCATGTTTTCCCTACCTTAATGGCGGGGACGGGTGTCACGAATCTGGAAGTCAATGATGTCTCCCTAGAGAAAGGATAGATAAATGCGGAAGAGGACAATAAAGGTGTCCTCCCTCTCTGTGCATGTATTTGAGTGTGAGTGTGGTTGGAAGAGAATTCTAGTATCGGATGCCTTTTATCTTACTGTTTTATCTGGATGAAAATGTGAAATCATGTATCAGGTACATGACACGAGTGATAGTGTACGTTTGGTGGGTTACTGATATTAGTACCATTGAATGTTTTGTTCAGTTCTCGTTAACTTCATATTATTTAATGGTTTTCTTTGAATATTCGGTTCCTTTCATAGTACAAGTAAATTATCGGAACTGCTTTAAGAATGTGTTTTGGTGATACGATACTTGGTTTTTCTAAGTTCTGTTATTCTGTCTCTACAGGCTGGACAGGTCTTTTCTGCCCGTGTGTTTTGTTTGGACGTAATGTTGAAAGATTGAGAGAAGATACTCCTTGGACTACACCATGCGTTTGTCATGCTATTTTTATTGAAGGTGGGATTGCACTTGCAACAGCAACGGCAATATTTCATGGCATTGACCCGAGGACTTCATTCCTTATTTGCGAGGGTTTGCTTTTTAGCTGGTGGATGTGTGGCATATACACTGGTCTCTTTCGGCAGTCTTTGCAGAAGAAGTATCATCTCAAGGTTATCTCTAATGCTTGATATTTTTCTTCTGTTTTATATGTCGTTTGACCTATGCTGGGGTTTTCCAAACTTCCATTCTAGCCGCAGCAGATACCTTTTGAAGCTCTGCTGGGGCTAGAAGCTTGAGCGTGTTCAAGTTTCTCAATGTTCACTTACCTTAGTTTATCATGCACCAGTTTTTCACTTAACACAACTACAAAATCCCTTTTTTCAGAAACAGCTTCACTCTTTTATGATCAATTTGTTTCATCCTTTACACTTTTGCATGAACATTTCGATTTCTCACATCAACAATTAGTTTACTTTAGTTCCATGCTGTTGGATGCAGTTATATTGGTTGGTTGGAATGGGAACTTTTGGTTATCCATTTTCAGCAATTAATAGTGTCTTCCATTTTTAACGAATTAATAGATTGAATGTATTGCCGATATGTGTTCTATAGTTGAAAATCTATTGAATTGCCATGGGGTCTGGATATTATTCTCCTTTAGTGCTGATGATATTCATTTCTTACTAGTAACAATTGATGGTGTCCGTAACTAGGATCTGATTCTTATTTGGGGGGGGCTTATAGCAGTTTGACTTTAACATGGTATTTGCATACGTGGGAGTTTTGTTATCGAACATAAGTAAACTAATTTGCTTCTCTTTAGTTGTGCTGCACGAGCTGTGAAATTTAGGCCGTAACTGAGAATCCGGACGCAATGCGTTGCTTACAGTCTGATTCTACTCATTTTCGCTATTCTTACAGAACTCGCCATGTGATCCATGCGCGGTGCACTGCTGCATGCACTGGTGTGCCTTGTGCCAAGAGCACAGGGAGATGAAGGGACGCCTGTCAGATGATTTCGTTACGCCCATGACCATAGTCAACCCTCCACCTGTTCAAGAGATGAACGCTGCGGGCGAAAGCCATGATACCGCTGCACCGTCCTCTACAAAAAGCGTTGATCACACCACTTTGGAGATGCAACCCTTGTAGATCCACCATCCCTCACATAAAAAGTTAGTATGAAAAAACGTCGTACTTTTAGTCGGGTGTGCGACTGTTTGTGTTTTACTCATATGTAACTCGACCATTGAGTCCCTCTTCTGGGATTTTTTTTCTTATTTTCTCTCACAGTGATGAATATACCATTCTTAAGGTTGTCTTTTGAGACTCTGCATACTGGCACCAGCACCGTGTCTATCTTTATCGTTATCAACTTACATCTTGCAGGGAGTTTCTAAACATCAGCCAACAATACATACCTGGGGTTCAAGCGGGCCGACCCGAATGCAATGATTTGATCGGCTTTGCTGATCCGATTCGTCTCTTAAAAAAATTGTCTCGACTGGATATTGGTAGCCATATGATTAGAGAACGAGTTTTGAGAAAATTTGGACATCTAATAGTATGATTTTTACAAATGCATCTCGATCACGCGGTCACAATGAGCCTTACAAAATGAAAAGTTCAAATCGAATCATGAAAGGATTCCATTTGGAGTCCCAACATGTAGCTTGATTCTAGTATCTAGGCCTCTCTTAATTATCGGTTCCACTTCCCACAAAAGGAGTTCTTTTTGGTTGTGCCCAAGGCAGCATTATTACTTCTTCTTTTTATTGATGAACATTTACACTCCTTCCATGTACTATTAAATATAAAGGGTAATTCATTTTGGATTTTGAAGTATTTTTAGCTGGCTATATTAATTTAGTGGAGTCCAATTTGATTGATCCTCAGTAAAAAAAGGATAATAAGCCGTACCTTACTCTCATTGGTCCCATGCAAAGTAGGGACATATATGTTTTTTGGCACGAGAGTTTGAGCGCTACACTTTTTCCACCAAAGATAATAATGATTTTGCAACCATGCCATGTGAGTAAAATCAAAGCTCCTAATATTTTTTTGAGTTATGAATAATTCAGGTCTGTTTTCACATTATATAGCAAATTAACCAAGGGATTGATAAAATTGTAATAAAATGTTTTTCAGTTTAAATGGATCGAATCACGAAAAAAGTATATAAGAAATTGAAAAATCAGAGGATAATGTTAGGATTTATACCCTAGCCGAGTAAAAGAAGTCGGTCCTACTATTGTTTTAGGCTTATCATGGTAGAATCTAAGGCTGTCAAAGTAGTTGTGCTCATACACAACCATTATGACAGCCGATTCTACTTCTACCAATGTTTTAGTCTAATAGAATTGGTCAATCTAAAAAATTTTAAACAATTATTTTTTATTCGAGCCAAAATTGAGTTGCTTAATTTTTATTAAATAGTGAAAACTTATCGACTTGAATAATAAATTATTCGAAAGTGGTTTAAAAATTATTGCACCCAAAAAATTTTGATTGGCAATAAAATTTATTAGTGAAGCTTGACAATGGTATATTAAGTTGGGGGAGAGGAGAAGGGACTCCAACCATTCCTATTGTTCTCCGCCTTGTGCCCAAGGGCAAGACGTTGTCCACCATTAACATCAATCCAGCTCTAGTTATTTAGGAAATCTCCTCTACCATCTCCAATCTACTCATCAAATAGGAGTACTATTTTTTATATTTTTTGTGGAGCAATGTTTTTTTTTTTTCGATTGGCAAAAAGGATTTTATTAATCTTTGATAAAGATTACAAAGATTAAAAGGATCAAGGCACACTGGAAAAAATGCCGCTCGAGAACCAAACGCAAAGGAAAGCAAGGAGCCAACCAAGCTCTACAACAAAAACCAAAGCCTTACAACCGCTAAGACACCTAACAACCTGCTACCAAAACAACCTAAAATCAAAAGAACAAAAAAAAAAGCGTGAAACAAAACCGAGAGCACACAAGGACAAACCATAAGGCACCAAACCTCAAGATTAAAATTCCAAAGAAAAAGAGGCACCAATATCGAAGCAATCATCCTCCTCCAAATCATCGAGAGCACTTATCCTTTCCGCTATTTCCTCTTCGTTTATTTCAACAAATTTCTTTGAATGATGAGTAGCTTCTTCGCTCTTTAAATTTAAGGTCCATCCTGGTACCTGACTCCATCGTCTTACTAGTTTAAGGAGCAATGTTGAAAAAAACATCTTCAACCCACACATCAAAAGTGAACATCAAATTTGATGATACTCTCTCTCACATCAAATATGCTGAGTCCTCAAATCATTAACTATTATTAAAAATTTGTTTTTATGAACTTATAACGTATACCCTGCTGTTGAAAAACATTAATAAGCCAACTTTAGCTCTTTCAATTAATATTCAATGTTCTACCAATTTTTTTAGTCATCTAAACACAATTTTATTTTTTATGCTCTGAGGTGAGGTTTTTGTT
This sequence comes from Gaultheria prostrata, assembly GCA_036023075.1. Lineage (NCBI taxonomy): Eukaryota > Viridiplantae > Streptophyta > Magnoliopsida > Ericales > Ericaceae > Gaultheria > Gaultheria prostrata. Next base: position 19,745 of record JAXBDA010001987.1, on the reverse strand, counting down.
TTAGTTACATCATGGATTTCCAAAATTAACAAGAGTATATTTTTTGTGGGAATAATCCACAATTTTCGGATCAATCGTCACAACTTTGAAAACTACAAAATAATAATAAGTTAATAGAGTTATTTTTTTCCAGGAAATTAATAGAGTTTGTGGGGGTGGGTTGGAGTCATAATTTTAAAAACTACAAAAATAAGTCATCAATTTGCCACATAAGTCAGGAAAAGCAATATTTGATGGAAAAATTAGATGAGTAGCTTGGAGATGCACTTCAAATAATCTCATTATTCTAGCAAAAGATAATCGTTTAATAATCGTTTACACCTATTATGGATTCTTGATTAAGGTAATTCTAGTTATGCACCTTTCCAACACACTACCAAATAGCATGAGTTTAATTTTACATTTTGACAATCGAAATCATTCATTTTGTATGTCTTGCCACGAACACTATCCATGTCAAATGTAAGGTTGATTGGACATTGATAGCAATATTAAAATTTTACGGTTTTGTAGAGAGTTCAATAATATTCTGGAGGCATGAGGAAAGGGAGATATATATCCCAGAAGGAAAATATGAGGCATTGGATATAGATGATCATAACTGTCCAATTCAAATATATTATAAAAGCATGAAGAAGAATATTACGAAGGTTTGAAGAAGGACATATATTCTAGAAGGAGAATGTGAATCATTGGATAGAAATGATCATAGCCATCCATTGAAGAGGTTGATGGCTATAAAATGACTCATTTTGCGATTGCACATTTTAAGAGAACGGGGGGGGAGTGTATATACGAAAGTGCACGTGTGCCAATTGTGACTTTTAGAGAGTGCGTGATGAATTCTTTAAAGAGTGGACTCTCAAATCTTTCAATTTAAATATTCTTAAAGATAGACTCGAAACGATCTCTGTTATTTCATTAATTTTATATAGAGATTAATTAATTTCGTCTATAGGCTTCTAAACCTATTAAAAGTCCAGTGTTGATTCTAAACAGAAGGCAGTTGCCTAAATGTGTTAGATACAAGTTTAATACGGATGGTGCGTCAAAAGGAAACCCAAGCAAATCCAGTGGTGACGGCTTGATACGGGACTGAAATGGTTGATGGGTGGCAGGCTTTTGCAATCACATCAATTACACCGACACTTTGGAGGCCGAACTGCATGCATCAACTCTATCGGAAACAATGATATTTCTCGCGACTTATGTCGTTCTGGATTGCAAGCAATTGATGGTGCAACTTAGGGTAGCGAGCCTCGCACATGTCTATCGGGAAGCTAAAGCAAGCACACCAAGATTCGCAAGAATGTCCACTAAATAGCCGTCAAATCCATTTTGCACTGAAATTCCTTTGAAATCCATACTTAATTACCACGTACTTTCCTATTCTGGCTTTATAAATACTCCTTTGTTAGCCTTCTTTTATACATCACCATGCAAACAACATATGCGGCCAACAAATTAAAAACCCTACGTTAATAGCCAGCCAAAACTACGAGTCTTGAATTTCTGAATTACCCAAAAAACTACGAGTCTTGAAACTTCAAGAGTGGTATGGATGTTTTCCTTCTCGTTGCGATGGTGGTGGTGCTATTTGGGGTGGAGGCGCTAATTTCGGATTGGTTTTGAGCGTTGGGTGGAAGGCTCCAAGTGAAGGCAAATTCAAGCTTAACACTGACGGCGCATCCAAGGGTAGAGCAGGGGTCGTGGGTCTGAGTCGGGATCACAAGGGAGAATGGAAGGGTGGTTTCTGCTAGAGTACCGGGATACAATCTAGTTTAAGCGGAACTGTGGGGGGTTGAGCAGCGGTTTACGACTTGCTCAGGATTTGAAGATAACGGATTTGGAGGTGGAGATGGATGCGAAAGTCGCAATACAACTCGTCAACGGAAATAGTGATATTCCTCGCGACTTGCTGGATATCGTACTCGATTGCAGGCAGTTGATGACCCAACTCAAGGTAGCGAGCTTCACACATGTATATCGGGAAGCCAATGCAAGTGCGGACTTTCTTACGAATTTTGGTGTGGTTTGTAATGGCCACGTCATGTTTACGTCCACTCCATATTTGGGTCACTCAACAAATGGACAACGATGCTTAAGGCGTTAAATACCCTAGCGTGATGAAGAACACCGGTGATAGAACCTATGGAGGTCAAAGAAAATGCACGCTACAACGGATGGAACATAAACAGTGCCAGACAGTTTTATGAGTTTCATGAGTTTATCAATTCTTAGCGATCCCACCTTGTTTTGGGGTGTATGAAGTACTCTGATATTTTGTGGAAAAATATTGCTTCGTACTTCGTTTTAGTATCTGTAAAATTGTTTTAAAAAAGTTACTTGTAATTATCAAGTCATGTACAGTTGCTAGTTGCAAATTGTAATGGTTCACTATGAAAGTATTGTTAACATATATGAGAGACTATTCTATGGAAGATTTCAAAAGAAGTTTGAAATTTTGAATATCTGGGATATTCATAGTTTTAGATAGCTGTATCAGTGTATCGGGAACCGGTGTATCGAACGATACGTCGCGGGAATCTTTGATAATGAGGAGTTATCTTTGATTGCTGTTGATAATGAGGACTCTATTCAAGGTGTCTATCTGGAAAATTGGTGAGGGCTTTGGTGCAGAAGAAGATTGGTGACTTTCTGAGTTCCTAGGATGATTTTGTACCTTGTTTTGTATCTGGAGACTTATAATTAGGTTGGTTCCTTGCCAATCTTGTTACTTTTGAAGTTAGCTTTTCCCTTGGGCCCTAAGTGGCATATGTGTCTGTGTGCGAGGGTGTCAACCTAGTAGGGATGCTCGTTCCACCGTTGTGATGTTGTTTGTTTAGGTTCCCTTTAATCTTTGTAATTCGTTTCAAAAAATCAATAAAATTCTTTTTGCCGATCAAAAAAAAAAAGTATTGTTATTGTTATAACCCATGAGTACCAATGTATACCATGCATGGGCTTCGCCTTAGTTTTAATCTGAAAATTAAGATGGTGTTCATCTCTAATTTCAAATGAATTGAGGTGCACGTAAGCTTGTCCGGACCACTCCTGACCGTTCAAAAAAAAAAAAAACATGCAATATTGTGCTTGATAACAAGCACTAAAGCATCAATACATGCATGAAAGGGTTTGCATCTTGAAAGGTTATTGTTTTCCAGAAGAACAAATTTAGGAACCAAAAATGGCCAAGAAACCAATCTATGAGGCCCACAAAAGTAGAATGCTTGACGTCCCAAATAATCAATAGAAAGGTAGCTAATGTTCATCTAGTTATTTTAGGTGTGTGTACAAAGTGGAACTTGCATTGAGCTTAAGAATTTCTTTCAGTTCCACGGGTTATTTGGTGGCGGAATCAGGATTCGAACTTGGAGCTGGAGGTGGCACCTAATATACTTCCTCAAATTTTTGAACCAAAATTCCTGAATTAAGTCCTCATTTTCTTAATAATTTTTTGGAACCAAAATTTAGATCTTTATGATATATAGGTAGTTTTGCTAATTAGATTAATAAAATTCTTCTTCATTTTGCCAACTTGCAAAAAACCAAAATCGAACGTGACCAGAACCTTTTTTCCCTGCAATGTGACCGGATTGTTGGCTGAAAACGGAATCAACCTGTGAATGTCCTAACAAATACTAGCAAATATTTTGAGGCTTATTTACCTTTTTGGTCCCCAATGTATGACCGAGTGGCCAATTTTGTCCCCCATTTATACATTTGACCAATTTAGTCCCCAAAATTTAAAATGTGTGTCACGTTAGTCCCTAGCACAGATGCCGTCCACTTCGTCCGTCAAAATGGAGGGTATCAATGGTATTTTACACCCACCGTTCCAACCCCGTTTATACTGTTGAGTGTTGAGTGAAAATTAAAAGGGGAAAGTAAGAGAGAGGAAACCGATCGTCTTCTTCCCTATTTTCTGAAAAACAACACCCTAAATTTCGACGATTTCGTGTTTGATCGATCGCGATTGAGTATGGAACATGAAGAATGGAATGAAGATTGTAGCGGTTTGTATTTACCCTGTTCTCAACCTTCAAACTGCAAATTTTTTTCCATTTATGTTCCACGGAGAGAATGATCGAAGCAGAGAACCAAAAAAATCTGGTAGATATGTGCGTGAATCTTCTCCTATCTTCTGATTTTTACACCTCTTTAACCTCTGGTCGATCTGTTCCGGAGAAAATTTTGTGGTCGAAGCTGAAGTTGCGGCGGTCGGAGAGAGATCTGATACTGGGTAAGAAGTAAGAACCACGGGAGAGTTTTGTTCTTATTTTGTCCAGGCATGTTTTAACCGAGGCAGGTAAGAAAATGCTTTGGAGACACAAGAAAGGAAGAGTTTTTTTTTTTTTTTTTGAACGAAGGAAAAGGTGTTGCTGGGAAAAGGAGAACTTTAATTGAACTTAATTATCAATAGATTAGTCTGGTCAGTTCAAAAAAAAAGATTAGTCTGGTGTGTATAAGGAAGATATGCACCAGTTTTTATGTCTTAACATTTTATGTGCTGTTTTTTCTTTTTATTGTATAGTACAGTAATATTTTTTTAGTATATTTATAACTCATTTCTTTTCTTAAATACTGCCATTTCATATTAAAATATATATTATGAACGTAAAAAACATTGGCGAACTGCAATTTTTTCTCCATTAATGTTCCATCAAGGAATTTGGGCCCATTCCCGTCTCTTCTTATCTCTCTCTTTGTGCTATGTTTTGTGCGGTGAAGTTGTGTTTTTTTTAACATAGCCGTATATAACATGTTGGAGAGAGAGAGAGAGAGACTGATATTGGCAGGATTTTCCCTTACAAAGGAAGGGAAGTGAAATAGTGGATGCCGTCTGTGGCTACGTTCATTTTGACTTTGACGGACAAAGTTGACGGCGTCTGTGCGAGGGACCAACGTGACACACATTTTAAACTTTGGGAACTAAATTGGTCAAATGTATAAATGGGGGACGAAATTGGCCACTCGGTCATACATTGAGGACCAAAAAGGTAAATAAGCCATATTTTGACATTTGAAAAGTTTTATCATGCAGATTGAATTAATCTAATTGATTTTTTTCACTCTTTTTTTCAAGCATTATTAATTCTTCTTTTTTATTGATGAACATTCATTCACCCTCATGCCATGTACTAGTATTAAATAAGTACTATAAAGGGTAATTCATTTTGGATTTGAAAGTATTTTTAGCTTGCTAAATTAATTTTGTGGAGTCCAATTTGGTTGATCCTCACTAAAAAGGATAAGCCGTACCCTTACTCTCATTGGTCCCATACAAAGTACTCCTATATTAAGGACTTTATTTATTTATTTTTTGGCACGAGAGTTTGGGCGCTACACTTTCTCCACCAAAGAGATTAATAATATTGCAACCATGACATGTGGGTAAAATCAAAGCTCCAGGAATTTTTTTTTTGAGTTATGAATAATCCTGGTCTATTTTCACAATATATAGCAAATTAACCAAGGGATTGATAAAATTGTAATAAAATGGGGAGATTTTTTTGAGTTCAAATGGATCGAATCACCAAAAAAATATATAACAAATTGAAAAATAAGAGGATAATGTTAGGATTTGCACCCTAAAACAGAGTAAAATAGAAGTGTCAAAAGGGAGAGAATACTATTTTTAGATTGAAATAGGACAAGTCGGTCCTACTATGGTTTTAGGCTTATCGATCATGACCGAATTTAGAGCTGTCAAAGGAATAGTGCTCATGCACAAGTATTTTGACTAGTAAATTATTCGAAAGTGGTTTAAAAATTATTGTTAAAGTATTTGTTTATGCAACAAATACTTTTAAATGAGTTTTTAATAATTTTTTTTATGATTGGCAATAAAATTTATTAGTGAAACTTGACAAGGGTACATCAAGTTGGGAGATGAGAGAGAGGGGAGGGAATCCAACCGAGGTTAAAGAAATTAAAAACACCCAATGGGACAAAGCCCAAAAATCATCTGAAGAGCAAAGCCGGTTTAGTTTACCAACAAAAAAAAAAAAATTAAAGCTATTTGGGCAAGGCAATGATAGAATAGGAAGAAAATGCGATAATTAAAAAAAGCGCCAAAACCAACCAACAAATAGCAGCCACGTCATTGACAGTTAGGATTTGAAATCCCAAGTCTCGCCCCTTGAAACGTTGCATCCCTCTGTTTCATACTCTGCATATAAAAACGCACAGACAGAGTCTCTCTCAATAAAAAATCGTCCAAACTCGAGTCATCGTCTTCTTCTTATTCGGCAATGGCGTCGTTAACGTCCCGTTTGGAGCACGCGATAAAGCCCGATGCTCTAAGGGCATACCTTGCAGAGTTCATCTCTACATTCCTCTTCGTTTTCGCCGCTGTTGGCTCTGCCATGGCATCGAGTGAGTGTGTTTCCTGAATTTCGTATTTTGTACAAATTAATTTTTTACTTATCCATTCATGGTTACTATCCAGTCTCATCACTTTTGAATGAGACTGGAATTGACAAAGGAAAACTTTGTGGTGAATTCTTGGAATTGACATAGGCATCTCGATTTATTATTCATTTTACAGGCCTACAACTCAGTCACATCATTCGATGTAAAAATGTTAGGGTTCAGGAAAACTTTCCTTGAAAATATCCAGAAAAAATATCCATGATTGTGAATTTGGACCCTCATTTCTCTTTCGTGAATATTTTCGGGAAAAAAGTTTTCTTGGACCCTACCACTCTTTTTTTGTGATCAAACTGTTTTTGTGGAAAAAAGTAGTGATTTTTTTTTTTCTTTTCTGTTATGGGGGGGTGTTCAATTTGCAGAGAAAATGATGCCGGATGCTACAACAGAACCATCCGCCTTAGTAGCGGTTGCAGTAGCAAATGCGTTTGGATTGTCAGTGGCGGTTTACATCGCCGCCAACGTCTCCGGCGGCCACGTCAACCCGGCTGTCACGTTTGGGATGGCGGTGGGTGGTCACATCAGCGTCCCCATGGCTATTTTCTACTGGATTTCACAGTTGCTTGCCTCTGTTATGGCTTGCCTTCTCTTCAAAGTCACCACAGTCTCGCAGGTATGGAAATTAAAGCTACTTTTTAGGCCTTGTTTGGGTCATGGATTAGTGAAAAATAGAATAAAAGGAAAATAGATGAGAAGAAAATAAAGTGGAGTAATAATTTTTTTCCTTTCGACGTGAATTTAAGGAGATTTAGGGAAGAAAAAAAAGGAGAGAGAAAAGAAAAAACAGAGGATAGTGAAGTGAATTGAATTGGTCCGTATGATTATTCGATTATTTCCTGATCATCGACAGATTATAGCGCGAATCCATGATCCAAACAAAGTCGCGGGGAAGAAGAAGAAGAAGAAAAAGAAAAAGAGTTAAATTTGCAAATGTCTATTTTGTTTCAATTGACATATATTTGTAAGAGAAAACATTATTTCCACTGCCGGCAGAAACAAATGTTTCCTCCAAATCAATCACAGCGGTCCGGTGTGATAGTACACCATTACGCGAACCATTGTGATTGATTTGGAGGAAACATTTATTTCCACCGCCGGCGGAAGTAATTTATTCTCTATTTGTAATAACATGCGAATTTTGACCTTGCAGCATATACCCACCCATGGAATTCAGCAAGAAATGACCGGGTTTGGAGCATCCGTATTAGAAGGGCTGACGACATTCATGTTGGTGTACACATTCTACGCAGCCAGGGACCCGCGACGTGGTCCATTGGGCGCCATTGGGCCCTTGGTAATCGGGTTGGTTTCAGGAGCGAATGTACTGGCAAGCAGGCCATTTACGGGTGGGTCAATGAACCCGGCTTATTCATTTGGGTCTGCTCTCATTGGTGGGAGATTCAAGAACCAAGCAGTCTATTGGATCGGACCCTTGATCGGGGCCGCGCTTGCAGGCGTAGTCTATGACAATGTGGTGTATGTTGTTCAGATAGCAGATGGAATTGGGGTTTAATTGCAGGAATTTTTTGCCTCATTTGGATTCTACTTCTGTTTACTATCTCAATATCTTCTTGAACTTTTTGCCTTATTGATTTGGACTTACAGGTTTTGTTTCACTTTCGTTATTGTTTTAACATGGTATATTTGCTTGTTTGTTCCTGTGTGTCACGACTCGGGCAACCGACGGGAACCGTCTTCCCGTCGTCATACACACGTGCAGTATTGAAGTCATGACATTTAATTATTTATCGGAGCATTTCAAAAGAAAATTGGGTAATTTCCACCGCACCCTTAGGTTGTATTAGGCTCCAGAATATGTAGATAAAACGAAAAGAAAAAAAGAATTCGAAAAAAATAGTTCACAGCAGTTAGATCCTTCAACTTTTCTATTTTCTTCACTCAAATTCTATATCCAAATATAGCATTAGGAAAATACAATTTACCCAGTTCGATACCATTGCTTGATCAGTCTGATTTTATTCCCATGAAAGTGGTCAATATCTACAAGCAATCATCTTCCACAAACCTTCAATCGTCTAACGATGGTAACCTGTCATTTATCACGTGATCTGTCCCGTCTGCATACTGCCAGAACATTGGGCCGACCCTTCGCATTAGCAAAAGGCTTACCTCCTGCTTCCAGCGTATCCTTGAGTATTTACTTTCAGAGCACTTTCCTCGGCGGTTAATACCATCAGCGTCCAGGATCTTTAGTTGCTACAAATTCATTTCCTCGTCCAATCTTAGATACGTGATTCTGAGGAACTAATAACGGGAAAAATATCAATTGTTACCACCAACGAAACCGGGAAAAGAACATTAAACAGGCAACTTTTAGCAGAATTTCATAACAGCAGGTTATGGTGGAAGTTAAAAATTTGATAATCTGCTCATGCATTCCAGCAAAAGGAAGCAGGTAGACGGATAAAGGTGCTGGCTGTGTTTTGCATAAAGCCCAATTATGTTTTACCCATTTTAACGTTAAGTTTTACTATCATGCAAATTTTAGCTGAAATATTCGAAATCAAAAGCATCTATGCACTAACTGACTTCCGGCTTGTTCTCTCAGTCTCTTATTTAAGCATGCAGTTTTATACGGATACATGTGGAACAGGAGAAACCGAGAAACTAATTGCAGTTTAGAGTCCTTTCCATACCTGTAACATTAGCATGTACTCTAGTTCTCTGCTGGCTGTCTACCACTTCCACTAAAATCGGATGTTATACCTTGCTCGATACACTAACAGAGAAAGCAAATACAAAACAGCTTTCAGAACAATAGGATAAGCCACTGCCCACCAAAAAAAATACTGGATGTACCAAATAACATGGCTTAGAAGAGGGAAAAATTGAATTGAGAAGGAAATTGTGACATTTGAACAGTTTACCCATTCTTGAAAACATTAAAAACAAAATGGATTAAACCATCCCAAGGTTCAAATTGGAAGTGTTAAAAAATCACTACATAGAAACCTTTGAATTTCTCACTATGTTAGCTTTCCCGACAAATTTTTTGCAGCGGTTTTCTGAATAGTAATAGATTTCATGTCTAGATTCAAGACACAAAATAAGCAAGTAAGATATGATAAACAAACGGACCCTGAGTCACTGCATTGTATAAGCATAAAGGTAAACAAACGAACGGAAAGACGCCTTTAATAAAATCTTGCTTTATCATATACAAGAGTTCCTAGTGTTCCAGTAAACAAAACAACATCCATATCTCATATAGTTACACCGAGTGAAGAAGACGCTGACAGAAGAAAACTACAAAATTGTTGTAGGACTTCACTTCCAACCACGTTTGCTTCAAATTATTGCTTATGAACATAAGATGTAGTGTTCTCTAAGGACTACTTCATATTCCCATTGGTGGACTTCCTATTTTCCATTTAGTACCTGTTTCATTCCTTTTTCGATAAATTTCTTCTTGTTGCACATCAAAGTGGAAAGAAGGAATTATATGCCAAGCCTGAAATTGAGCACTCCAATAGAACGGTACATGGAAGGCAAACATACCTGAAGAAGATAACTATGTAGCCAATCCAGTGTTTGTGGGAATGTAGTCGCTGATATGTTGACAACTGTTAGACCCTGTTCATAAAAGTAAGAAAAACACAAAACCAAATATAATGAATAGCTATAAGGCAAAGGATAGATGATATTTCATAACATCCTTCACCAAATGCAACAGTCAAGCTAAGAACCATTGCAAGACTGGGTTTCATAGAAGCAGTATTTATGATGCAAAATCCTTACACTGCATCAATAGAAAGTGGAGGGTCAAGGTTCTTAAAGCATCCAACTCAAAACCAATTGGCAATTAGTGGAGAGGCCGCCCAGGCTCATATACTAGTTTTCAAGATTGTAATTAATCAATGTGGGAACAAGCTCTAACACTCCCCCGCATGTGGACTCGTGGAGAGGTAAACAACGGATTCATAACAAAGAGATCACAACGAAACAAGGTGCGCTAAAAGGAACAAACAATGGGGCAAACAATCAAGAGAGACTTGTCCAAAATCCTCCGAAAGTTTAGCTGTGATACCATGTTAAAGCATCCAACTCAAAACCAATTGACAATTAGTGGAGAGACGGACCAGGCTCATATACTAGTTTTTGGAGGTTATAATCAACCAATGTGGGACAAGCTCTAACACTCACCAATTGATTAATGGCACTGATTCCCCATAAAGTTGTCTTCGAAAGCAAAGTGGTGTGAATTTTTCCTATCAAAGTGGACCAAATTCCCATTGTTCAATATACTTAATACTCTTCAAATTCGGAGGGAACTTCTATTATTCATTGTGGTAGGAATGGTTACTGTTGTTGGATAGTTATTTTTAATCCCATCTATGTAAATCATATCATGATTAAGAGAATTGTGATCTTCAACTTCTAAGCAAAATAGTTCGATGTTGTGCAAATGGATGCAAGGAGTTATATTCGCTTTTCCTTGGTTCCAATCCATTCATCAAACACTCATTAAACAAGGATCACATCTAAGGTTTGGGAAGACATATTTCATGCTACGAACAAGCAAATGATGAGAACAGATATTTCAGACTAATTTTACACCTTCATACTTTATTACGCAATATTTACGGAAGAGAAGGAAGAAGGATCACATCAAAGGTTTGGGGGGTGTTGGGGTTTGCAGATGGAGGCAATTGAAGCCAAACCTCGTCTTATCAACAACAGCTATCTTAGAACTAGACAGCGATCTTCTATTGGGTTTCTTACTCTAGTTTCTTCCACCCAAACAAACACCCGCGCTCGCATGTATATGATCCCTCAAACACAGTGGAAAGAAAGCAACCTAAAATGGCCATTCGTCAAATGGTTTGCTAATGCTTACAGCAATGCTCCTTAAACTCTCAAGTGATTGAAATTCCATCAAACTAACCAAAAATAAGAAATATAAGCACCACAACTATGCTCATTAGTATCCTTCTATGTTGATAGAATCTGAGATTCTCTCGATTACTCTGGTTGGCAGCCTATATTTAAAGATATGCAATTCCTATCAGTAATTCAGATTTCTTCCAATGAAAGCTACTAGACTGTTAATTGCGAAGTGCCCCTAGATATTCATCTGTTAAGTTACTCTAACTCTCCCAAAAGCTTAAGCTGTTAGGAAATGGGCCCAACAATGTATATCAAGCTATCTAACATCATCATCTGCATAACTATAATACTTTTACTTCACAAATAGTATCATTTACTGATGATGATGAGCATACCTGTGACTTGAAAGAGCAAAGATAATTCTGAATCGTCTTTAAGTTACTTATTAGCTTATCTTTATCCTGACAGGAAAAACAAAAACACAAAAATGGACCAGAAAAGAGTCAGAAGATTACAAAACCATAGTAGTCAAGAATTGCAGCTTCAAATTTTTGCAATAAAGGCAGGGACGGGTCAAACTAACCATCAAAGTCGAAAGAACCGCCAAGAAAGAAAAAAGTAAACACAGACTGTATCCGTTATAAACATACTATACTACCCCTAATGAGAACTAGCAGAACCTGGCAGTTGCAGTTTAGAACTTTTGGGAAGTCATAGTAGCCAAGTCCAACACCCAAGACAATACCAAGTGGAGGCACACTTTTCAGTGTCCAAAAAAATGGGTGTTTGCAGCAAACCAGTTCAGTGTAATTAGCCACAAAGCCCAACTGAGCCGCGGAAACAGGCCATTTCCTGGTTCTCGTGTTAAAAAACAGAACCAACAAAAAGTTTGACTACATAATTACATATTGCAAATAAGAACTTGCTGGGAGTTGGTGGGCATAGGAAGTAATAACAAATAACACTTCAATTCGAATGTGGATTAAGGATGATTTGATGTGCTTAACAAGACACACAGGGGACCAACCTTTGTTTCAAGTACGGTTTTTTCCATCACACATTCTGCACCCATTGAAAAAGGAAAATAAACAGGATAACTTAAAGGCCAAATGGCCAATAATGAAGTATATCAGAGGTAGGAAAGTTAAAATCTCAACAATATGCATATAGATACATACATATGACAGCACTGTCCGCGAATGGACAGTTCTACAATACGATAAGAAATCTAAAATTTCCAATACCTGAATTAGACATTTATCACTAAATGTTCGAGTAGATATCCACTCATCGAGTAATGCCTGCACATAAAAGGAACTATCTGTAACAAATGGGAAAGTCAAGGATATCAGGTTATGAACTAAAACACATATATGAGGATTTATTTCATGAGATAAAATGAATATCAAGGAAAAAATGGAGTCACTATCTGCCAGCATGAGATTTGAAGGATATCCACGTGTGGAACCAATACAGAAAGTTCATTAAAAACAAGTAAACAAGTAAGATTTGTGCTCCCTCTCCCCAAACAACCACATTACCACAAGACCCCCTTCTCTCTCTCTCTAGTCCCTACCATTTGCAAGACAACCAAAATACTTCTGTTTCAACTGGTTGAACCAATTCTACCCCTTTAGGAAGGAATAAAAGGTGAGTCACCCAACCAAATCAAGCATAAGTCACGACAAGCTACTGCCCAGGAAATGCAAAGTTCAAATATATCCAATGTGACACAGCCCCTACCCAGTTTATTGGCAATATGATTAAGCTTACCCTCAAAGTAGTTCTATCATATATTACATATTACCGACATACCTTGAACGTCAATTGAAAATGATTTTATTATGTATTTCTAATGATATCAAGAGTTGGAATGCTAATTCAAGTCAGTTATGCCTCTCTTCTTTGAAATCATTGTGTATCATTCTTTCCTACAATCATATTAGTGCTACAATAAAAACTAAAAAGTATACAAGGTGACCAATAAAGGACGGATGCTCACATAACCAAATGCAAATGAAAACAACAGAGGTCAACTTCTCAGCTGCTTTCGAGAATACAAAAACATTAGCAGAGAAAAAAGAAATCTGGTCTTACCTCATGGTCAAATTCAGCCATCTTTAGAACTATTGGTATAATTATAGGTTCAGCACCAGACTTTTCCTTCTTAGCAGGGGGATTTCCTGCCTCTGGGTCTTTACGTGTTTCACCTACATGACCAGAAAACTTGAGAATTTAATCGAAGATGTTGCTCAGGTCATTTCTGGTCAAAGATAGCAAAAATGTCATAACCAACAAGAATATCTTACAGGAGACCTAAAGTCTAAAAAGACAATTAAATGCATTCTGAAAATAGAGATGAAGAGAAAACCTCTATCGGCAGAATCACTTGCAGCAATGTCAATCGATTCTAGATGATCAGAAACCCTGTTCAACAGATCAGCATGAATTCTCTCCACTGACCTTGCATTCTGAGGAGATCCGTTCCTGTTCTCGCCGTGATTCGCACAATCAACGGAAGGGTTACTTTCTGTTTCCATGACAATCTTTTCATCTGATGGCAAGGAATTTGGTTCTTCAACTTTTGGAGATATGTCAGTTGGTAATTTATTCTCATCATCCATGAGGTATATACTTGGATCCAAATGGATACCCTGCCATGGCCATAAACAAACAATGGGAATCAACAAAACCATGAACTGAAACACAGTGGCACACAAGATGCTAGTAATGCCTACTGAATGTTTCCTATTACTTAAGAGTTATGAACACCTAAATAGAGAGAGAGAGAGAGAGAGAGAGTAGGTTGCTCATAATGCATTACACACAAATTTCTTGCGCCTGGTCTATTGTGGCAGCTAGTATTTCAACTTTTACCTTTTTTTGCGTCTGGCTTGGAGACACCATTTTGTTCCAACTTTGTTTCTTTTAGGATTGATAACTCATGTATCTTCTCCCGAAATATGATCAACTGCTTTATTTCCCCTCTTGGAGGAAACCAACTCCTTTCTCCCTGTAGTAGGGCTAGGCATTAGCCCGTGACTTATAAATCCTGCCTAAGCCAGCCTGCAGGACTTGGTATGGGATATTTTCTATGCACGACAAGCTTGGGAGGAGAGCTTTAAGTTGGAAATGAAGTTCACCAAAACAATATCTTTCTACAGGTACAAGTATCATAAACATTTTACAATTCTTTGTTATCTATCACTGTTTCTTAAGTTTAGAGGAGGGAAAAAATATTAGTGAGCCTTGTAAAGCAAATAATAAAATATTTGTACTATAGAATAAGGTAAAACCCAAGCCCCTTAAATTCATCAATATTCTCAAGTATGACATTTATGTTGGCAGCCTCGACCTTATAATCTCTACGTTGGGCAGGTCGCAATTTGGGTGGCTACATTTTTTTTATTATGTAGAGCCGTCCTCCATCTCCATCAGGACCATCACTACTTTCTGAGTTGTTTGTTCACAATCCATAAGAAAGATCTCTCTTTGCACACAAACAGAGATATGTGTAGTCTTAAATACTTAGCTTAATTCCATGAAGGGAAAGGAAACCAACTGTGACACTGCCCAATCCCATCTGTCCCGCTTCTGATTCAGCATCCCATTTCGGGATATTCAAAGCTCGAAATACTCATACTTATGAGTTAACAATGTTATCCTTTGAAGTGATGGGGAATGTTTGTGATAGAGTCAATAAACGGACATTTTTTAAGAACTCAGACTATATTAAACAGTGTGAACTGTTTGATGCTTGTCACCTTAACAAAGGTGAACCCCCCCTTTTTTTGAAACTTTCATTTTTGGAAAAAAAAGGATGAAGTACTAACTTGTAAAGTCTTTCATGGAAATCATTTGTAAACACTGGACAACTTTTCACTTCAATCATCAACTGTTGCTTTACTTCCATGTCTAACATGCCATCAATAAGAAGTGCTTGTATGAACCAATGATCATGTTCTACTTCTTTGTAAATTTACGTCTTAGCTTTATTCTTCTCATAAAAAAAGTTGAAGAAAAACTGATTATTGAGGACAAATATTTAAGTCAGCGAGACAGATTTACAATGTAAGATATTAAAGGCCTGTACCTCAATAATAATTGGTTTTCCATCTTTCATTGCCTTCTTCAGATCACCAGCCAAGCCTAGAACAAAATGCAAGTTAATGATGCAGATAACATTTCATTACGTACAACTTCATTATGTAAAAAAATCCACATTATGTAGAACTTAATTACCTTTTCTAACTACTCTGCATTCTCTACAAAATTCAGTAATTAGCTCCTCGGAAGAGCTGAAATCTCGTGCCCATACAGGGGAAGATGCCAGTGGGGCACTGAATGTGAGACAAAAGAAGCATAAGCTTGCTGGTTTGGTGCATTGAAATACGAAAGCATTGAATTAGATAGTTCTACTGTACATCCCACACCTTATATCAATGATATTCCCAAAAGAAAGAAACAACCTTTATAAGTAAAAGTATCCATCTTATCCTTTCAACGGTAGAGATGCAAAAAGTTCACCCAATAAAAATATCAAAAGTTAGAAACAACACTGAAAGATCAAAGAGGAGCGAAGTCCATACATATTATGACCATAGGAAATTTTTTCCTCCTCCTACCAACTACACCACATGCAAGACATTCTTACCAATGCTAATTCAAAAGATTTTCTGGATATGTATATGCCTTAAAATGGACAAGTCACATAGCAATATGGAAGGAACCATTAATCGTCACAAAAGAAATCTTCTGACAGGGGTTTTCAGCCAACACTAAGCCAGCATGATCATTTTGTGCATAGGTGCAACCAGATAACTTAAGCAAACCAAATGTTATTCAAAGGTATGCCCTTGAAATCTGGCATTATCCCGTCTATGATTTAGCTATTGCACCTTTCCAATGAAACTACATTTTTTCCAAATGAAATGCCATCAACCATCAAAACAATCATAAAAATCAGTTCTTGCCAAAAGGGTAGAATATGCACCACCCCTATTCCTAGACAGAAAGTTACACTTTTATACACGATAAATTTCCTAAAATTTCTAAGCACGATAAATTTCCTAAAATTTCTAACAGTAAAAATGCACCTAAGTACAAGTGAAGGAGTAAAATTTTGGTTACATACTCAGTTGCTGTGCGTAGCAATTCATAAACCATATCTGTCTGCACATCAAAAGAGCAAAACAAGCAAAACGTCAAGTGGGTAAGTATATGATGCAAACAGAACTGGTAGAATTTCAGTGTAAGTGAGCATTCACAAAACGTTTGCGCGCGGGCGTGTGTGTGTGGGTGAGAGAGAGAGAGAGAGAGAGAGACCTTGCAGAAATATGTTAATATAGAATCACCTGCAAGACATTTGGCAAGTTTAGCCTTTGAGCAAGTTGGGTAGCAATTGTTGACTTCCCAACACATGCAGTACCACATACAAGAATGACCAACGGTACTCTCTGATGGTGAAATCTGAAAGTGGGTAATGAGAAGGAACAGTACAACACAATGCAGAATCTATATCTTATTCGCCTGCGTTAAGTCAGTAAAAGGTAAGGAAAACATCCAAGGCAAGGAGACAACTAGTAGAAAACTTACTGACCTTGTCATCATCCTGTAACGGTTTATATACTCTTCGCCATAGCCTCGCCGCTCCATCAGCTGCAAATAAAGTCCAATAATAAGACCTTCGAATCATATATGAACAAATTCAAATAAGTTCTGTAACAGGATTTGCATGGTTGTTTTATCGCAGTCAAACTAAATAGGATGCATATAAGAATTCGCATGAAGCGTGTCAATTCAATTCCACTTTCTTTTGTTAGAGAAATCACTCCCTGAATCTCATCAACGATAACCTTGAAGGCATTTCTGGAGGTGATAGCAGTCAGATTTTGATGCAGAAACAGTATGCATAAATCAGCCTTCGCATATCCATAAGTGAAAACCACAGGATTTCCGCACCATAAACTACAGACAGCAATGGCAACTGTCTGCAGCATTAGTGGTTCCAATTTTTATTGTGTAAAGCACAGCTAATCAGTTTTCCGTCACAGTATGAAGTAGGACTTATCTCAACCAAAGGGTAGGAACCTGAAGTTTCATTTGAACACGATATGGAGCAAAAGGTTTTGAAGTTCAGCACTGGTGAACTTTCGGATTACCAACGACCTGAACTTCAATTAGCAACCACTGTTGCGTTATCAATCACCTCATAAGAAACTTTCACAAGAATTACAAGAACTGCTTGATGTGATCTCACCTATGGAACTTGTTCAAGTTCCATAAAGGCAACGACAAAAGCTTGAGCTTCAAATTTGATAATGACCCGATTCCCAGTAGGCTCAACTTCGGCTATTTTGGCTTTATTTTCATAGTTTTCAGATTAGTCTGATATTTCATGCAGGGAACACGTAGATGTCTTATTGTCTTATCTTAAACAAGACTCAAGCCCATAAGTCCCTTTCAGAGAGGCATAGGAGATACCATACAGCCAATACAGCAAGTGATCTCCAAAATGGCTATTGTGATCTTAAAAAATGATCTACTTTCTAAAATAAGAAAGAGCTGAACTAATGTTGCAAATCTACATAAATTTAACTGAGATCCAAGCAACAGCCTTTGCGGTTTGCCCAAACACCAGTAGTTCTTAACACTTCGTACATACAACTTTCTTCTCCTAATTTAAACTCTTTCACATTTTGGATAAAATAGTTCACATTTCAATCTTATTTTAAGAAATCCTCTTTATATAGACCACTGATAACATAACAAGTAGCAGGTTAGGACAAGCTTTCAGGAAAACCTCAAGCTATAATTACCCAAAATGCGGACAATCGAAAGCCATTCTACAACTAATGACCAGAGAGAGAGAGAGAGGGTAATGCGGGATACCTTAAACAAATTAGCTTCCAAATCGGATTGAGAGCTGCGAAACATTCAACTAATGCATTTAGTAACTAGAATAATACTCAAAAAATGAATACTCCTAGAAAGAAACACAGATAGAGAACAAAAGGTAATTGATAAGGACTTACACATCGAGAAGGCTATTGTCTATGAGCAGCTTTTTGAGTTCAAGAGCAATTTTAATGGCCACGTGATTAGGAATCTGGAATAACAATATCATGATTCATAACTCCAGAGATAAATAAAATCTACTACTAAAATGGTGGTCAAGAACAATCAAACTCGAAAAAAACGAATGGACCATAAAGTTGTATTTTTGACCTTAGTGACCGTCAACATTCTACTGAGCAAGAATCTGGAGAGGACGTAGTAGTGATCTGCATTATCACCCAACCATACCTTCACCTGAATCAAAAAGCTAACACCAATTAACAAAAACCCAAAACAGGCACAATGGATTAATCAATTCTTGTTATGTAATTTGATTACATAGTGCAACGAGTCAGTGAATTTACTCAACGCTGTTTATTGGTATGGCCGAATTCACAACAAATAGATGAACTCGAAATGGATCGAAAGAGTTACCTTGACGAAGTCGTATTTGGAGGAAGCTTTCGGGATTGAGATTTTGACAGCAGGCGTTGGGACGTCGGCCCGATTAGATACGTCATCGTCTTCATCGTGATCTTCGCTGCGGGTGTTGTGGTCGGCGATTACCACTCCCTTCTCCTTCTTCATGTTCGTTCTTCTGTGTTCGGTGAGCTTCGAGAGAGAGAAAGGAAGTGGCTTTATCAGCTCCAACGCTGTCGGTTCTACTCCTACTTGATGGAATCAATTGAGAATTCCATATCGACCCTCTGCATTTTTATGGAAGGATGACAATCTTGGAGTTTTTGGTCCAAGTACTCCTCTTTTTCTAACAAATTGGCAACCACTCTCGTTTTGAAACTATTTGTAAAAATACTCTTTAACGTGATTTGGGATTGAGCTAACTATAAAATACGAATTGAAATTGCGCTAACTAGTGTGCGCGTGGCACCCGAAGTCCACGTAGGTAGTGCGTTTAGACATTGCGCTACATGTACATGAACAAATGATATGTTTTGCATACTTTTAAGTGCCATATTAGGTTGCATTTGTTGAAGTGAGTGGGGTAGCGCAATGTCTAAATGCGTTAAATACCTACGTGGATTTCAGGTGCCACGCGAGCACTCGTTAGCGCAATTCCAATTCGTGTTTTATAAGTAGCTCAATCCCAAATCACGCTAAAGAGTATTTTTACAAATAGTTTGAAAGCAATAGTACTTTGCCAATTTGTTTGAAAATGAAGATATGTGGAATAATTTTGTATTTTTATCACCGTAATTGATCCATTTGATGCGCGACTTCTGCCTTCGCCTACACTGCTGATTACTTCGACGAAAAACCCACAATCTTCCTCGGGACGATACTCAAACTTCAACATTTATTTTACTATTGCGGCCGCACACTTTCAAGTTTTTACCCCAATTGTGGAAAATGCTTTCTTTCACCCAATAGGATAACGAAATATATATATA
>JAXBDA010001986.1:0-47670 GCA_036023075.1 Gaultheria prostrata | reverse complement strand
GGGGGGGAGTATATGCATTTTGAATTGACATTATATTTAAGAGATTCCATATGACTAGTTGTATGCACAGGACCAAATTACATCACTCAAAACATATCAATGATATACCCCACCAAATTGATGCAATGTGTGTCTGCTTCTGTTTTTCTCCAGCAAGAAAGTGGTTTATGCTTGGGTCACGCATTGAATGCAATGATTGTAAACTAGTATTTGGTTCTGCATGTTATTCAGCCAGCTATCTATGTCACAAGCCTTGCTGCTGTTGAGTTACTTCGTGCTCGTGATGGGGGTCAGCAGATAATAGATTCTATTGATGTCACATGTGGTCTAAGCTTGGGAGAATATACTGCTCTTGCATTTGCTGGAGCTTTCAGGTGAGCCATGCAATTTAGTAGCGTTGTGTTTAGTTGGATCATCATCGTATTTCCATTTATGTATTCTGGATAGCTGGAGTCACTGCCTTCCACATTCACATAATATATTACTGCGTTTTGAGCCAGAATAAATATTAATCAGCGTGGAGTGCACAAGGGATGAGATGTTACTTTGTTTTCTTTCTATTTCATCTAATATTCCTTTTCGATGTGTATATTTTTTATCCTAATACCTATTACATATTTTTACTAGCTTCGAGGATGGTCTCAAGCTGGTCAAACTGAGGGGTGAAGCCATGCAGGTAACTGTCCTTTACTGGCTAATACTTTGCTAATTGTATAACGTCCATGAAAAGGAGATCCTAGAATGCCATCTTCTGTCTTGCTGTTTCTTCCAGGAAGCTGCGGATGCTGCTAAAAGTGCCATGGTCAGTGTCATAGGACTGGACTCCGATAAGGTCCAACTGTTATGTGATGCAGCCAATGAAGAAGTTGATGAAGCCGATAAAGTTCAGATTGCAAATTTTCTTTGCACTGTAAGAGTCTTCAGAATCTATCCAATGTGACATTCCTGCTGGAATTGTCTAGAATAATTTGACTTGATGAGTGGAATTCACCTTATTTGGTAGGGTAATTATGCAGTCTCAGGAGGTGTGAAAGGAATAGAAGCAGTTGAAGCAAAGGCAAAGTCATTTAAAGCTCGAATGACGGTATTTTTCTACTTAACTTTCAAATATCAATCTCTTCCCATGCTTGTGTCAAGTGATGCATTCAGCTCAAACGATTTTATTTCAGTTGAGCAATTAGTCGTTTACTTATAGCTGTCGTATTTAGCTGTGATGTGTAGAAGATCAATTTGGTTTGTCGCGGATCCAGAAAATAAACTCAGGAGGAGCACTTTTCAATATATTCTGGGAAAAAATTCCCATGGATAGAGCACAACCAAATAATACCGAACTTAAAGAATTTTCACTATGCATAAAAAAAAATTGTCCACTTTTTACAATAATTTCAAAAAACGAGCACATAAATTAAAATATTCCATGCATGAAAGAGTAATTTCTTGCATCGGTCCCACTTTGTTGTTTCAGTTCAAGCGGGGAGTTCAATTTCCCCACTTGTGTGTGGGTGTTACTCCCTTTGTATTTGTTGGGTTATTTTTCCCCTGGGGCTATTAAATTCATACTTGTATTCTCCTACCGTTTGGGAAAAATAAAAAAGCAGTTGGCGTATTTTCTAAAATCTTCACTCCTCTCTTCTTTATAAACTTCCTCTGTGATTTCACTCTTCTATTGTATCCATTTCACTCTTGTAGGTGCGTCTGGCTGTAGCTGGGGCTTTCCACACTAGTTTCATGGAACCAGCTGTGTCAAGATTGGAAGCTGCACTCGCTGCAACAGAAATCAGGGCTCCAAGAATACCTGTTATATCTAATGTTGATGCAGAACCACATGCAGATCCAGACACCATCAAGAAGATACTGGCACGGCAGGTTAGTGAATCTAAGTTGGTTATCCTATCATGAGCTAGGCATTTTGATTCACCTCAATATGTTAAAATGGCAGGTAACATCTCCAGTTCAGTGGGAGACTACTGTGAAGACTCTTCTCACTAGAGGGCTGAAGAAGAGCTATGAAATAGGGCCTGGAAAGGTAAGGTTTCATTGTTTTTCTTTTTCGTTTCCGTATGGTATTTGCTTGGCTTACTGTTCTTTAAAATTGCTTTTGGGAACTCTTTATAGAGCAAAGGCAAGTGTTTTGACAAGATCTCTTCTTTTTTTTCACCCAAAATAGGAATGGCATGATAACCACCAGTGTTTTGAAACTTCAAAATATTTGTTTTCCCAACCACTGGACACGAAAAATTAAGGAAGCAAAAATCATTCCCTTTATTGTGGTTTGAAACTGAAATGCTCACCTACTTTATTCAAGTCTAGCCTAAATCTCTGAGCCTTATACTCCCGCTGAGTTGTTTTGTGGCCATATATACAGGTTATAGCTGGCATTGTCAAGAGAATGGACAAAAAGGCAGAAATAGAGAATATTGGAGCTTGAGGGAGCGACTGTCACTCATGTTCTCAATGAACACCGACCTAATAACTTCACGAATCGTAGCATCTTGGTTCACAGGCAGAAACGTACGAGTTCAAGCAAAACCAAGAACTCATTTGGGCCGTAGGGCTTGACCTCTTGAGTTGTATAAATCATTGAGATTTTGTCTGTATCTGCTAGATGCTTGAGTTTTGAATATGGAGTTGACTTTGTATCGCCCAAGTGTATTTCGATGGACTTAATGTATGCAGTTATAGCCACTTGCACTCGTTTATGTAATGCATCGGTGACAGGAATGTTAGGTTTCGAATTTTGGATATGTTCAAGGCAAAATAAAATTTGAGTGAGAGAATTTTCTTCTGTTCTTTTTGTTGGTTTGGAAAATGAGGAGAAACTGATTAATCTTTAGCATAAAGTTTTTGGGGTCATGGTCCCAAAAAATTAAGGTCCGATCAGTCGTCTCTTCCATCTCCACCTCACCTCCCTCGTCATCTTCTTCAGTGATTTCTCTTTCTTCGTCATCATGCTGCATCTCCGACCTGATCTGCATAACCCTTTGCTAAAACTATGAAATAGGAATCTTCAGTTGAGTCATGTCCGAATTTCCTCAATCCGGAAACATCTTCCTCGTCGTTGCCACTGCACGCTAGCTTTTCCTGCAAAGCATCACAGAGATCCTAACCACACAACTAGATGTGAAATATAAAGAACTGCTTGCGGTCTTGTTACTAACCCTTCAATTGAGGCACCTTAGCTTTGAAATTAACTCCTTCTCTTCCTCGCACTCCGGAACAAACTTTCCCCAGAGCTGTCCGCCGACTCTCTCAGCTCTCTTCCCACAGTTCTATCTGCCACGTTAAAAAAAAATCTACACACATTTGAGTGAATTGCCTGTAATTCGCGGGATAGTCTTCTTAGCAGTATAACATTGTATGCCAATATTGTAAAAAACGACAGGAAAAAAAGTAGGGCAGAGACAAGATATCAGAAAACAAAGTCACCACAATAGCTAGTGTGAGCTGTGATAGAATTTTTTCAAGTAACTTTGGAAAAAAAGTTGCTTGTACTGTGTCCTTAATGCACTTACCAAACGTAGCGGGCAAATAATAAAGAAAAAGCGGGAAAGTAAAATTTTTGAATTAATTTAAAGCGGGAGTTTCGTCAGGAACTTTTGGGGAAGTGTGGTATAAACGGGTTTAGGGTTACACAAGTTCTATAATCCATTCAGTAAAAGTAGAGTTGCCTTAAACTGTGTTCATAGTATGAAATGAGGGCTTAAAAATTCAAAAAAAAGAAATCCATTTGCACCAGCCGGGAATCGAACCCGGGTCTGTACCGTGGCAGGGTACTATTCTACCACTAGACCACTGGTGCTAGTTGTAACAAAAATTGATATATCTAATTATTTAATTATAAAACAAACTGTTGTGCGAACGTGGCACAATTCGTTAACACCAAACCCAAATCCAATAAACAGGCATATTCCCGGCAGAGCAAAGGTCTCTGATCGAAGCGGGAAATGGCGGTTACCAGCATCAGGCCTACTTGTTCCATTTCTCTCTCATGCACTCCAAATAGTTGTTCAGTGCCGAAGAAGAAGAAGAGGAATTATTCAGTTTCGTGTTGTGCTCCATCGGAATCTACTCCTGCTCGGTATACAATTGCAAACCCAATCTTCTCCTTCAATTTCTCCTCACAAAATTCATTCATTTTGATTATTGGAAAAGATTGAGTCTTTAGTTTATGTTACTGGCTTATTGTTCTTTGCTCTGCTTTGGTTTAGATATTCATGTTATTTCGTCATGAAGTTAAGGTCGAATATGGATTACTAGTATTTATTTGGTGTGGTCGTAGGTCAGAAGTACGGAGGAGGTCAGTGGTATCATTCTGTATTGGAACTCACCTCATACCACACCCTAACAAGGTATTGCATTGCCCCTACTGCAAAAGACATTTCTAGGAGTTATTTTACATTTTGTCTTGCCAGGGTCCGATTTTTGTAGCAGTTTACTACGTTTGCTCTTCTTCTTTTTTAACTGAATAGAAAATTTTGGTGGAGATCTCTTCGAACTTCTATATGTAGGGCTGTAAATGAACTGAGCCGTCCGTAAACTGGTAAAAGGCTCGTTCGAGTTTGATTCGAGTATTAAACGAACTGAACCCGAGCTTCAATCTTAGGCTTGTTTGATGATGAGCCGAACCTGAACCTGACAGTATTCGGCTTGATTAGGCTCGCAAACCTAGAGTATATATGTATATATATCTGATAATAGTTTCATATATAACCTTGAATATATATAAATTTTTACTGGTAGGTAATAAAAATTGTATAACTTGTACATGTATAAACTTTTAAACAT
The DNA here is from genome assembly GCA_036023075.1 of Gaultheria prostrata. Classification (NCBI taxonomy): domain Eukaryota; kingdom Viridiplantae; phylum Streptophyta; class Magnoliopsida; order Ericales; family Ericaceae; genus Gaultheria; species Gaultheria prostrata. The sequence goes on along the minus strand of JAXBDA010001986.1, from coordinate 42,885 downwards.
ACTATAAATTGAAAATTTAATATGTTTTTATAATTTTAATTATGTATGAACTTATTTACGTACAAAATTAGAAATTTAATTGAAGTTCTAGATCTGTATGAGCATAAATAACTTGTTAAGGCTCGTGAACAAGTTCGAGTTTGAGCAAACTTGAGCAAGCTCGGCTCGAGTTTGGCTCGTCAAATTTTCACTGAGCTCGAGCTCGCTTAAAAACTTAATGAACGAACCTAAACATTCAAAAGCTCGGCCCAACTCGGCTTGTTTGCAGCCCTAGCTATATGTATCGTTCTTGAACAAAGGTGTAACATGTTTCGGACGTGTATTCCAAAATGTAAATCGTCAGGTATAACCTTATAAGCATTTCCTGATAACACAATTCGTAAGTCATATCATGCCTCTGGCTGAGGCCACATAAAATTTACTCCTTGAGCTGGGTACTAATTTTATCCAATTGGTAAACAAAAGAACAATCTTAAGCCTTTTTTTTTTTCTTCCCGTTTCTTGAGGTTGACAAAGGTGGGGAGGACGCATTCTTCGTGAGCAACTATAATGGAGGAGTTATTGCTGTTGCTGATGGTGTCTCTGGGTACAGATCTTCACTCTTTGAAATGGCGTGCTATTTGCTATCTGTGAATGAGAGATTATAATTATATATCTGACAAGGATTGTCAAAATTTAGAAAACAGGTCAAAAGTTTTGTATTTCACAAAAAATAGTCCAACCTGGTTGCAACCGGTTCATGACTTCACAAATGAGACATGACTTCTGTTTGAGCACGTTTTCATTCTACCTGATAGGTGGATAAAGTGATACTATATCTGGGTAGGAACAGTTCTTCCCAAGTTGTTCATGGACCAAGAATACCCATTCACTGGCTACTCCTTGTAGAATTTAGAAGGTTTACTTGATAGAAATCCTGACACATGGTAAGCGAATCCTGCTAACAAGTATTTGCTTCTCTCATAAATGACTCAATCAATGGTTGCAGGTGGGCGGAGCAGAATGTGGACCCTTCGCTGTTCTCTAGGGAGCTAATGGCTCATGCTTCAGATTTTGTTGGGGATGAAGAGGTATTCCCATCTCCGTCTATCTAAGGATATCATTTCATCGTTTCAATGTTGGATGAACATTATGTGATGTATGATGTCCATCAGTCCGAGTCTTGGCACAGTTGTCGAACATTTATTTTTCGCATTGGAGTTGAGCTTATACATGTTGTGCTCGTCATGAAATTTGACAGGTTAACTATGATCCTCAAATTCTTATGAGGAAAGCTCATGCTGCGACATCTTCAAGAGGTTCAGCTACTGTGTAGGTTTACATTTTCTCAAGACATGTCCTCCTAGTAGTTGTCAACAGACTCGATGCTCAACACATGCATGCAATTGGAGAGGCACCCGTTAACATGGATTTTTCTTCTGGCCTTATAGAATAGTTGCCATGCTAGAGAGGAATGGGACTCTGAAGATTGCCAACGTCGGAGATTGTGGACTATGTGTTATTCGTAAAGGTAATACCAAAAGCTTCCCAGTTGTCCAACTTCGAAATTTTCTTGGTTTGTCTCTATTTTGTACGTTTATTTCTCTGACTATTCTGTAGTGACATTGCTTGATTACTTGCTGAGACATTAGGCCAAATAATCTTTTCCACGTCTGCGCAAGAGCATTATTTTGATTGCCCATACCAGTTGAGCTCAGAGGTGGTTGGTCAAACGTACCTAGATGCCACGGTATGATGATTCAAACCATCAGCCATCGTTTCTTATGAGGAATGAAGTTATCAATATTATTGCTTTATCTCAAGTGCTAAGCACTCCTAAGATTTCTTGCTCTCATATTCAAGTTTGAACGAATCGAAATAGTCACTCACAAGAACCTTATATGGGACCAATGGTTCCCTTTTGAATTGATTCTCCCTTTAACGTTTCAGGATTGAAATTTGGAAATGACTTGTATGGCTTTCTTGACGGCCTCTCCATGGTGTTAGTTTTATTGATTTATTTGGCGTATCGTATCTGTGGAAATGCCATTTATCCTGATGCAGAAAATCCAATATTTTCTGCCCAAAGCTTGAGGTGGATATTTATGTATATGTACATGTTTTTGTGCATGCGTACTTACAATGGAGCGAGTGTGTGTGTTGTCTGCCTGTTTCTTCTCAAAGCAGACTAGCACGAGTACTCATATTTGAGCTGTAACTCCCACGTTTTAACTATTTTGATGAAATGTTCTCACGATTATTTTAATTAGAAGAGCGAAACAATAGATGGGGCCTGCATACTACAATTTTAAGGGTTGTTTATTGATTTCAACTAGGCCGGTCAATTTGCTACTAGATTCACCGCTAGATTAAGATCTTTGTACCAACTTGTACGTACTGTGTAAGTTATTTGGGAGTAGGGTATATGATTTTGTTGGCTAAGGCATAGAAAGTTGGCATTTGGTCTTTAAGTTGGACTGAACTGTCTGATGTGGGAGTATAGATCACTTGGAAATTTTGGCTCCGAATTGCAGATGCTTATCTACTTATCCTGTGGTCTATTTTCCGTTCAAATACAGGTGAGCAGTGTGCAGTTAAGGGAGGGAGACATCATTGTGATGGGCTCAGATGGGCTTTTTGACAATATCTTCAACAGTGAGATTTTATCTACGGTGTCGAAATACAGTGATGTTGCTGAAACTGGTATCTAATATTGCCCGGCTCATTTTGCCTGCAAAATAAATCTGGAATCATTTTCTAAACAGAAATTTGGTTCTCATGCTAGCAAAGGCATTAGCTAGCTTGGCTCACAATCACTCTAAGGATTCCAGTTTTGATTCCCCATATTCCTCGGAGGCCAGAACCAGGGTAAAATCAGTGGACACAAACTTACATGGCATTCCTCTTTTCATGTACTCTGGCAATGACGATGAAGTGTGTAATTTCTGTGTAGGGTTATGATGTTCCTTGGTGGAAGAAAATTGCCGGGATTAAGTTGACAGGCATGGTTTATTTAAAATCCACAATGATGTACTTTTCCTCTCGATGCATTTGGCTAAAGAGTTTCATCTTGTGCAGGTGGAAAGCTCGACGATATCACTGTGATTGTTGGTAAGGTAGTAAACGGATGAAACATCCAGTTCTCGGAGTATACTTCCCGTGAAATACCATTCAAGGAAACATACGATGTTTTTTTATTCCTCGATGAATTCTTGTTGTAAACTGGGATGGCGCTTCAAAATTCAGTGAAAATAAGAATCGCAAGAGAATTTTCTATGGTCGTGTGTACATTTCGCATTGGGGGTGAAAATCATCAGAAATCTGAGTGGTTGTGGACCATCTAGATCATTCCCCCATCCCGTGCAGATGGTGAAGGGAAAGAGGAGAGAATCTTGAATTCTTAATACTCTGTTCTATTAAGAATTGTGTGGAACTCTGACGAAAACTCTAGATAATGAAAAAAATACCGGGTCATTCCTCCGGATAAATTGAATAATGTTCAACATCGAAAACTCTACCTCATCATAAAACTCAAAATATGGGATTTTGCCCAAGGATCTCCTGAGCAAGTGTGTTTCGAAGGTGGGAGTATAAAAGTACCTTGCCTATTTATCAAGAAATTATTGAAACTGGTAACAGTCTCTACAATACAAACAATGAAATACCGACTCAGACTATGAATTTGTCTGCTGACGCCAGTGACACAAACCGGGGTCAGTGCCGAAAAGAGGCTTGTTCATCTGCCGAGTCCTCGGTTCCGGGCCTATAAGAACAACTCTTGTCAGTAATAGAGAGATCCTGCAATCATATGGCAGCAGCTTGAATTCTTCATAGTCACTCAGGTGACATTCTCATTGTGGCTACGACTGTTTAGTTCTTGGAAGGAGGATTTTGCAGCCTCGTAGGTAGACCAGCAGATTGCAGCTGCAGGAGCATGGAAGAGCATCCTCGGCATCCATCCCCTCATTAGCCCCCTGTATCCATCTTTTTCAACTATCGTTTTCACAACATCCTTGATCGAACCATTTACAAATCTGTCACATCCGCAAACACCCTGCACAGCTTATAATTCCAAAAGTTTTAAAAATGCTTGCAAGTAATACCAGTTTCATACAGTATAGCCAATAAAATACTAAAATAAAAGGTTTTATACAGTATGTGTCCAAATAAAAGGAAAAAAAAAAAGCTCTACTGCTTTCAATAGTTTAACTTGAATACAATGGCAGTGCAGTTATGCTCAATCAAGCAGACCAACCGCACATCAACCAACACAATATAAAGAATCAAGTCAATTAAAGACAATGACACACACACACACAGAGTATAACATGAATTACAATGTAAATGAGAAAATGAAATGAGCGCAATTTTGGTTTCTTCATCTGTATAAAACATCAATGTGGTCCTTAACATAGCCTGGTTCATAGGACAACAATTTCCGGTATGCAACAATAATTTCCAGAAAAAGTCCAGTTTTTCTTAGTTCTCTAACAAAGTTGAATTGTCATTAACTCCATATTTTCAGTATTAAAATGAGAAGCATAGTAACAAGAAAGATGATAGGGGAATCTCATATGTACAATCCCTAAACATCGTATAAGTGTGTAACAAGTTGAAAATTATGTTTTTATTTATAGAATTATGTTTGAGTCCTACATTATGTTATCTTTAGGTTAAAACTCTAAGATCTAATCGATTACTACCTCTGTTTCAAAAAGAGAGTCCGGTCTGCAAAACGAGGAGTCAAAAAATACATTTTTGTCAAATACTATACAAAATTTTGTTCACAAATAGAATTAATTCACCGATATCTACGAAATTGTGAAAAAAGTTTGATTCTTTTGACAAAAATATTTTTTTTAAGCCCTCGTTTTGTGGACCAGACTCTCTTTTTGGAACGGAGGGAGTGTGAAGGTGTCAAGGTAAGATCTTTTATCGACTCTAAAGATGTCAAGGTGAGTTTTACATCTTGAAGGACATGAATTGTCATCTGGAACCATGGGTCCTCTTTTAGGTCAAATTGAAATTTGGGTCACAGATATCAGCATTTTATTAGTTCTAAACAGTCACTGGTCATCAATGTAACTTATTTTCGTACTTGAGGTTCTAGTTCTAGAAAAATTAGAACGTTAGCAACCTGCAATATTCAAGTTTCCTCTTCACTGGAGTTTCAGATTATCAGAATTTTAATATTGGCAGAGACAATTAATTCAAACGTTGCTAGATTGAGACTTTTCTTTGTTCCATCAATAGTTCAATGCAAAAAACCTTAGATAGCTGCCATCTAGAGTTCACAATAGTATGGACTCTGAATCCCATGAACCATTAACTGAACGAAACAAAAATCCAGGTACTCTTTTGATTGGAATCGTAATTGGCTAATGCTGACCACTGACTGGTGCGCATATCACTGCATGGCAATCAAAATTGTATTCCCAAGGTTCCAAATGACAAAGTTTGCGGATGGCAGAGCCTATGAGGACACTGTAGTCTTGTATTGTCAACTGGAAGTAATGGATTAACTACTAAGAAGTGTCCTCACAGTACAATGTACATCACTGAGTTTCCTACGTACCATTTATTGCAAGCCTATGCGCCTGCTGTACATTCGCAATAACAGGGTAATACCCTCCCTGAATTTTGTGATGAACATTACACTCGATAGCACGGAGGTGCCCATACAAGAGATTGCACATGTTTTGCATAAAAAATCAGCATATGTGAGTATGTACATGCATCATAATGCGTACATATATTGGTGTTCAGACATGTACATAGCATGGAGCGCATACTTATGCATGTCTGTGCATTCGATATAACTTGGGTAAGTTCAAGCATATATAGTGCATTAAGTTAGTGTTTGAAAAGAATGTCTGGAAGGATACTCCCTGCCTAGGCGCTAGAAGGCCCTTGTCGACTAGCCCGACTAGGCACGGAGTACTCGGCCTGGAAGCTCTAAGGTGCCCGACTGCCCCGAGAGCGCCAACCGAGTTTTAGAACCTTGGATTTAACTATCAAAAAATAAAACCAGATTAAATGAATAGAACATAAGTCCATTGCTTGGACACAGCTTAAATTGGTTGGGAACATAATCCGTTATTTGGTATGATAAGGTAGTTCGTTTCCAAAAAGTATGTGCACAACAAGCACTACTCAGACAACACCAAACCAAACAGAGGCTTAAGGCTCAATCAATTTGTCGGCTTCATAGATCCCTTTTTTCCATTGAGCTCTATTGAGGGCACTGTGTTCCATAATATAAAAAAATTCTTGATACTTCAGAACTACCGCCTCGAATGTCAATTTGGATCTACCTCTCCCCTTAGAGTTATGTTCACACGTAACCATATCACCCTTCCTAACTACTGCACTGGTCGATGACAAAAGCATGTACAAACCACATTATCTTCGGCTGGTGCTACCCCTACAATTCCATGAATGTTCTCGCACCTAAGTCTATCTGGCAAAGTATTACCACACATCCTTTTTAAACAGTCATAAACTTAAAATCATATTGCACGCCTAGACTGCACAATCTAGATAGCAATATGCCAATATCTACAATTCATCAATTGATAAAAACGAGTTCTTTACCTGACACTGTAACTGAGTCTTCACCACATCAAGCGGCGTGGTAATAAATGCCGCCAACGAACCAGCAGCTGCCCCAGCAGTGGCATGAACCACCCACCGCTCATCACTCACACTATCCGGCGAAACCTCCATCAACCCCCTCTTCACCGCCTCATACGTCGCGAAATGCACAGCAGTAAACGGCGCGTTCATCAATACCGTCGTCTTATAAGAAGCATACAAAGCCCCAACCCCCTCTTCCCTCACCACTCTCCTCACGCAATCCAGAAGCCCCTTATACGGCCCACCTCCTAACTGCAGCCTCTGCTTTACCACGTCCATTGGGGTAAACACGGCGTCGCTCGCCACCGTGGCACACACCCCCGCGGCGGCGTGGGCGGCGGGGTTGTTAGGGCTCGTACGGGAAATCAACGCCTTCTTGCAAAACTCGTAAACCGAAAAGTAAACCGCGTGGGCCGGGCCAGCACCGAGGCCCATGGCGGAGACGCCGCGGTAGAGACCGGACGGGCCGTCGGTTTTTAAAATGGAGGAAAGGGCCTGGCGGAGGCTGACGGACTTGATGGGGCAGGCGCCTAGGGCTTGCATGTGGGTCTTGATGGTGTCGACGGGGAACATGGCGACGTGTTCGACGGTGCCGGCGATTGAGCCGGCGACCATGAACTGCCAGAAATGGAGGCCGTCGTGCGACGGCGATACGATTATTTCGGGGTGGAAATCGGGTGGGTTTGGGATTGGCAAGAGGTCGGGGTTTTGGAAATTGGGAGTGGCGTCGGAGGCCATTAGGGTTAGGGTTTGAGATTTGGGAATTAGGGTTTTGAAACAGTCAATTGAGATGGGTTGTGACTGCCAATGCCATACAAGGTTTTAGCTTTCTGGGGAGAGATTTGGCATGAAAATTGATTTAGCGGTGGGGACAAAGTTACGTGATTCAATTGAAGTTTTCGAACAGATTTGACCACACACAAAAATTGAGCAGGTCAAGAAGAAGAAATGGATTTTTAGAAGAAGATTCTTCAGTGCGTTCTGGGTAGTTCTCTGGGTTTCCAAATTTGTGAAATATTTTTTGTCCCTTTTCCAAGTTTTTTCCTCTTGCAAAGGAAAATTGTTAGGGTTCCAACTTCCAAGACTTCTGGAGTTTAGTGAGATTGTAGCAAAACTTGAGGGTTCTTAATTTTGGGTTAATTACTTAATATGTATATACTCCTAATATTTTACAAGTGCGATTAATACAAGATAGAAAAATAAAAATGCCGCCGCTCGGTAAAAAATGGTCAATTTTATCTTTTTGTAATTGTACTCTCTTCGTCCTGTAATTTCAATTTATCTTTCTATTTTGGCTTGTCACAAAATAAATGTGAACTTTGATTAGTCGGATTAGAAAATCTCTATGTATAATTTGTTAAAATTATCCTTTATAAGTGTTTATTTTATGGGGTAATTGAGGGTGACCAAGCTAGTTTATGCACATATCGATTGAATTCTATGAACCAATCTTCACTACTAGAACACATTTTCAATGTTATGATAACCACTCTCCAATACAAGTAAGGGGCTATTTGGATTGCTCATTTTCAACTTTTTGTTTCTATATTTTTTGGTTTTTGGTTGTTTAGATGAAAATTATAAATAAGAAGCCAAAAAAAAAGTTACTTCTACTATATGTCAATATTTTCTTGTGTACAAGAACATCACATTTATAACTTGCGGGAGGAAATTGCCAACTAGACTACAGCAGAAGACTGGCAAATCTTACATTTCGTATTAAGCCCATCGAAATAATAACCCAATGATTGGGATGCCTATGAATGTTTGAGATTTTAAAGATTTGCTTTGCGTTGGAGTATTTGGAATCTTTTAAGTACTGCCATTAATTCTTTTGGAATCAATTCAAACGGGATTTTGTTTTTGCTTTAATTTTTGTTGTGCTAGCCTAGTAAATAGTGAGATTTATCTCATTAAAAATAAAGTGATGTATGCACAAACTAATCCAAATACTTTGAGCTATTGATATCATGTATTGATTTTAAGTTTCTAATTTGTGTCACATTTTCAACGAGGCACACTCTCAATTTTTTATTTTTTTTTCCAATTAACTGTGAGAAGTATTCAAGGTTCCAACCAACTTAAAGCATCTCCAATGGTCTCACCATTGCTCCGGAGAGACCAAAGTGGCGACCTACAGTACGAAAATGGGGCGAAACAGAAGGCCCCTCGGCAACCCAGTCCGCGCTACAGTACCTCGCCTGCTGTGCCAAGGCATGGCCAGAACTTGCGGGATCGCCATCCCCTCTCTCTCTCTCTCTCTCTCTCTCTCTCTCTCTCTCCGTCGCTTGCGCGGAGAAAATGGGTAGTCGGAATAATCACACTAAAATCATTTTGTGACACCCACAACGTAGCCCTCGTCGAGACGACTCGATTGGTGCAAGATTCGTCGCCGACGGAGCTCCGGTTTGGCCGGCGCGTGCCAGCGAGTTAGATCTAGTCGTGCGCACGCGCCTGGCAGGTGGAAGACGATTCTGGATTTTTTTTTTTTGTTGAGCCAATTGGCTAGGCTATTGGGTAGCGGTGATATTTTTTGGCTAGCTATATCAATATATAATATATTTTGTAGGCAATTTGTTAAGAATGATGTTGAGGCGGTTGGAGATACTCTTGCATACACATCCACCAATACCCTTTCTAAATTCTAATTGCTCAAAAGCATATCATTCAAATTTCAAGCCAATCTAAGAGGATTCACCAGATCCCGCTCATTCAGGCCAAACTTTATCAGTGGGGCGAGCCTGTCCTCGTGTTCTACACTAATTACTTTGGGCCCGGCCCACTCCAAGTCTTCTGGGTTCTTTTTTACTACATGGACGCTTAGGGAAACAATTCATGTGAGGACTGAGGCCTGTGTTAATCCGCTCGGCCCGGGGAAAAAAAGAAAACACGCACACACCCCTGTGAGTTACATGTTCCACTTTTATTTATTATTTATAATTAAGGTGCCCTTGCCAGCATACGTGCACCTCAACTTATTGGGATATATGCGGGGAAACCAATTAAAGTCGAAGCAAAACTCAGTATAGATTGGTCTTAAATATTGCTGCTAAACGAACTAAATAGCTTGAGTTCGGCGAGACTTTTGGCTCGTTTAAAAAGAACATAAGTCAAGCTCAATCATTTTTTATTGTTTGTAAATGAATTCAAGTCAAGCTTAAGTAAATGGGTGTTCACAAGGCCTGCTACCCACAAACGGGATTCGAACTCGCGAACCTGTGCTTAGGAGTTAGGGGAGAGTTTCACCCAGTGGTGGACGCAGGATTGCAATTTTCGCCTAATTTGCGGGGACCACTCTTCAGTAATTTTACAAAAAAATCTAAAAGTGTACTAAAAATATGTAAAAAATTGGGGGAGTGTCGGGCCGAACACCCCCTAGCACACCCCTGGTTTCACCATCACACCACTTACCATCTTGGCAACCAGGGGCGACTCCACCCTATACATAGGGGGTCAGCCGACCCCACAGGAGAAAAAAATTACTACTAATTATAATAATTTTTTTAAATAATCATAAATGAACCCCCTAAATTTGGTAGTGACACCACTGGATAACTCCTAAAAATTCATAAAAGTTGTTTTCTTGTGTGGTTTGTTTGAGTCATTATCACTCGTTTTGTTTTTTTTGATAAGGAGAGATTGATCTGCCTTGCTAGGTTGAGTTTTAAATGTAATTTTTGTTGGAACAAGATTTTTAGTTACCGTTACTTTGACGTTTTTCTTTGATAAAAGTATTTGATATTTGTGAGTGACCCCACGCTTCCGAACTCCTGGAGTCGCCACTATTGGCAATCACCTCTCGTGGTGGTGAAGAATCTAGACATATGACAACTGGGATTATCTTGTAAACCACTTTAATTGCCTAAGAGTTTAAACAGTACTAGTCAACTATGCAAATCAAGGTCTTCCTTAATTAATTTCCCTATAAAATTCCAAGTTCAAATTAGTCTTTTTTCTCTCGTTTATTTTGTTACAGTTTATGTACGTGACTTCAACTTTGGCGTTCTTTTTTCCCACTGTCGGATATTTTTTCCTTTATACTTTATTGTTCTCAAGAGAAAGAGGTGCCTAATGCCTTGTACTTCAACACATCACCGACTAATGCTAGGAGCTGTTTTTCAGAATTGAACATGGAAAAATGAGGAGAAAAAAGAAGAAGAAGAAGAAGAAGCAACCGATTTTCTTGCGTGGGGGAAGTGACTGTCGTCTGGGGTATAGTTCAAGTATACTCCCAACGTGGACTTTGAGGGTGTCGGCAACCTGCATGTTGTTGAAAATATTTGAGACGAGAGAGATTGGAGACAATTAGAACTAAGGGTGAACAAAAAAATGAGGGAACCGAACCGGTTAGAACCGGATTTTTTTTTGGTTTTTTTCTTGTCCCGGTTCAGTTCTGTAAACTAAAAATTTTCAAAATCCGGTTCGGTTCTCGGTTCTTATAATATTTAAACCCGGTTCTACCGAACCGAACCGGATTAATTATATATATATATTCTATATTTTTAATAGGGGGTACCGGGGTATATAAAGGAAAGTGGTGCGGCGCCCCCAATTATTTCGATCAACTCCACAGTCCACACCCAAACCCTAACCTATTGCAGTACTAGTGCGGCGATCGGGGCACACTTGCCGGCGGCCACCACGACTACACTCTCTCTCTCTCTCTCTCTCTCTCTCTCTCTCTCTCTCTCTCTCTCTCTCTCACACACACACACACACACACACACACACACAGACTGTTAGAACTTGGAACCAGACCCTGAGACCTATTTTCGAACGAAACCCTAACCTAACCCTTACCTACCGCCGTCGATCTCCATCGGAACGGAGAAGTAGACCCAGAAATCTCTACCACCGAACGAATGGAGAACGCAGAACGATCGGATCAAGGTTCGAGTACGGATTATCGCACCACGTAGTCACGTACCACGGCAGTGAACCACTTTACTCCGGCGATCGGAGATGCCATCGAAGTCAAGCCTACAAGGTCAGCTTTGGCGATGGAACCACTTTACTCCGGCGAAAACTACCAGTTTGACTGCAGAGAAGATGTCGTCGGAGATGTCATCGGAGTCAGAGAAGACGTCGCCGTCGTTGTCCGACGCCATCATCATCGTCTTCATCGTCGTCCACCAGATGTGCTTCTCTCTTCTCTCTCTCGGTCTGTTTTTGTATATATATATATGCGTCTAGATTTGTATATGTATGTACACCAACACATATTTTTTTCGATTGATTATTGCCTTCCATTGTTTCGATTGATCAGTTGCAGATCTGTATACGCACATCGTTTGGACTTTGGATAGTTATTGTGTATATCTGGGTTTGTGTGTGATTGATGTGTGTGCCACGTACGTAGATTTGTCCCATCTCTTCTCTCTCCCTCTCCGGCGAACCGAACCGGCCTTGGAACCGAACCGAAATAGAGGAACCGAACTAGGAACCGGACCGGTCACTTAAAATCCGGTTCCGATTCCATATCCTTCCAGAACCGGTTATATTCGGTTCTATAAAAAATCCCTCTAAACCGGACCGAACCAGACCGGTTACACCCCTAATTAGAACCCTCACCGCAACGGAAAAATACCTCTCTCTCTCTCTCTCTCTCTCTCTCTATATATATATATATATATATATATATATATATATATCGGGGAGCTTGCTGTGTCCATAGGACAGCAGAGCCAACCCCATCTAGCGCCGCCCGTTGTGACATCTAATGATCCGGATTAAAAGTAAAACTTTTCCCATGTAAAAGAAGACTTTGCAATGTAAGAGTTTTATTTTAAATCTGAATCATCCAAAACATTTTGGACGGTGTGGACAATGCCGGCTCTTAGTGTTTTGAGGAACTTTATTTTTTAGGCTCATTATGTAATACCAAAAAAAAACTATACAAGAATTAAGAATAATAATAACACAAAACTCGATAATCATTATATACATTAATCCAAAATATATTACGTAAACATCACCCTTTTCACATTTTTTGCAGCAAAAATATTAATTAAGCTCCCATAATCAAGTTTAGATGTATACCTATATATAAGGGTGGGGGTCAGATGCGGCCGCATCCTTGGCGTATGTCCAAAGCCGGCTCTGGGTGTCGATTGGGGTTGGCAGGGCATGCCGACCCAAAGGCGACGTACAGCAGAGCCCCGCCTCTCCCTCTCTCTCTCTCTCTCTCTCTCTCTCATGGCAGCTTGTTTTGGTTTTGATTTTCAGGGCTCGAGGTAATGCTTCCAAACACAAAGGGAGATGAGTTCGAATGTGAGTAGCTTGCTATATTTTAGCTTTCCTTGAAAAGTTAGGGAAAAGAAAAAGTATTTGGTTTATTTAAAGTAACTTTTAGTAAGTAGGAAATTCTATATTTAGTCTTGATTGTTTATGTTAGTATTCAATGTTTCAATTATTTTGTCATAATATAAGATAATCTTACCAATGCAAATCATATGTGGAGCTAAAACTTCTAAGATCCAGCATCGGTTTGGGACAGTTATACAAACAATGACTCTTGTCTTGAAGATCACACTCATATGCCTCTTGTCTTGAAGATCGAACCGTGCTATTGGTACCGATCGGAGGGTACCGACCGCGCACAGATGGCGCCGGGTCTTACGCGAGAATCAATGCAATCGGACGGTTCTAAGATCTCGATCCAAAATCACTTCATTTCATGCAATTCATCGATTCTGGCGTAGGGCCCTTCAGAATTCAATTTTGAGATGAATCAATGGTCTGGATTGATCGTTTGGGAACCACAAGGGGGTCCCCGACGCAGTCTATGCATGGTCGGTACCCTTGGATTTACCACTTGAAGATCTAGCTCACACTCATATGATCTGATAGCAATCACGATTAGTTCTACATATTTTCGCCAAATCTTAGCGTGGCGGACTTTCGGGCAAGAGTAAGAAAATGTGAAAATTCTTTACTACTCCCTCCGTTCCATAAAATTGGTTCCCTACAGAACTACGTGCAATTTTCAAATTAAAAAATCTACTAAAATAATTTTTCAATTATTTTTTGCGCCGTTCAAAAGATCTCATTCAAAACTATCCAACAGATTAATATTCCAGACAAAAAAAAGGGAGTATTTCGAAAAGTACATTATTTCTAACTTGAAAATTACACATAATTTTGTAAAGAACTAGCTTTACAAGAGGGAGGAACTGAGGAAGTACTAGTTCGGGACAAAAAGTGCATTTTTTTCCCAAAAAGTACTACACCGAAAAGTAATCTGTCGGAAAGTCCACATGATAGGGGCATTAGTCTTGGAACGAGACCACAGGATAATTTCTAGGGCTGCTCAAAAAAATCGGTGAATTGTGAATCTAGTCCGGATCGAATCGATCCGTACCTTTTGGATTTGAACCATGGATTAATGGTCCGGACACGGATTCAAAAAATAAAAAACCGTGACTCGCGATCCGGACACGGATTTTGATTTTGAAACCGTGAATTAACCAATCCAGACCGTGAGATTTTTATTATATATATATATATATATATTTAAATAAATATATATATGTATAGATAAATAATTTTACCCACTATATAATATTGACAATTTGATATTTTGATATGGAAGGTTATAGCCTACTGTGTTGGGAATCCAAAATGAAATCTTGGGTATTATTTTTTGGCTATCAATTTAATTCCATAATGATCAAGTTTAGATTTGTTCAATTAATTTATTGAAATGTTTAATAAACTTTCATTATTTCTTTTCAGTGACTGCTCTTTCTATGTTCTTCTTGATGCTTTATATTCTCATCTACTAACTGTACTAGTGAAGTGTTTGTTTCAATATCGAGTTTGGATTTTTAAATGAGTTGATGATTTTTTTTAGAATAAGTTGAAAATCCGTGGACAAATCCGGAACAGATCCGTGACTCGCGGATCGGATTGGAACCGAACCGTGAAACTTTTGGATTGGACACGGATTCTATTTTCTAAAAACCGTGACTCGCGGATTAGGATTGGATTCATGCCAATCCGGACCAATCCGAACCGTGAGCACCCTAATAATTTCCCCAAAGTGGGAAGATTTCCCTGCATGTGTTGGTGTTTAAAAGAGAAAAAGAACCAAGGTTAAACCCTGCTTTACTCCTAACTCTCACATGCTAGGGTTGACCTACACTAATTAATCAATTTCCAATTCTTCTCTCTCTCTCTCTCTCCCTCCCTCTCTCTCTCTCTCTCTCTCACACACACACACACAGAACACGCACAAAATGGTCTCTAAAGGAAAGTAATCACAACATTAACAGTTAATTAACTAGGGATTAGCAAAATGGTCTCCTAATCATGAAGAAGAGTTACATCATTTGACCCTTTTCATTACAAAGGATGATTATAATTAGCAAAGTGAGAGACAATCATGATCACGTCCAAAGAGACTCTCTCTTTAGGGGATCTTGGATCATTACTACACTGCTAGCAGAAGAAGAGTTACCAAACCCCCCCAGGCCGAACTGCGCCGGAAACTGGTTACTGATCATGAAGTTACTGCCACTACTGTTGTTACTGGTAGTGGACAAAAGAAGTGATCTCTCATCGGAATCGTCCATCGATATCTGAGTCGTCGGTAAACCTGCTGCTGCTACCTCATTCTGCTGCATCTGCATGCAAAGGATCTCCGCTTGAGCCACCGCGAGCTGCATCTGGAGCTGCGAGACTTGATTCTGTAGGAAAGATATGGCTCCCACACATCCGTACACAGGGTCCCGCATTCGAGCGTTGGCTTCGTATACTAAGCTGCTCACCGCGTCTGATCTCCGATGCACTGGGAGCTCCTGTTGATCTTAACAATAATCAACATTTGGAAAACTAGCTATATTGGAGTATTTGTTTCCTAAAATGAAAATTTCTAACTACGTCTCTGGCCATGAAATGGCTTTATATATTCGAAAAAATGAACAAATATTTTTTATTTATGGAGCTAGAAAGTAAAAAAGCACTATAATACATGAATTCTAACATGTACACTGTTTCGATGTTCTGAAATATTTTGGCACCGATGAGTTAGGAATTGTGTGGGTCGAAATAGAAATATGAGTGCAAATTAGAAAATATGGTCATAAAATAATTAAACACAATGGAGTCAGCTGACCCCACTTGCATCACGATCCTTCCGCCCTTGTTCACAAGTGTTTCTTCCAAAGTGAAAGAATTTTTTTTTTTTTTTTTTTGCATATAAGAAAAACTTACAGAAGTTTTTGTTTGTTGCATCATTGCTATGTTACAGTGTACATATGTATGTATGGAGAGAGAGAGAGAGAGAGAGAGGACCTGCAACATCTTGCTGATATTGCTAGCGCCAAAGACCTTGTGGACAATGGCAAACTTGTGGGGGTCGTCCGGGGGGAAGTAAGGGGCAAAAACGCAGTCCTTTGCGCAGCGGCGGCGCAGCAACTTGCAGGAGGCGCAAGGCGAACTTCCGCCCATTTTGAGGGTCAGAAATCAAACTGAAAAGGAAGGAAATCGATGGGGAGGAAATTGTTTTGGGTGTAAATTAAGAGGGCCGGGGAAAAGTTAAGAGAGAGAGAGAGAGAGAGAGAGAGAGAGAATATTAACTACTCCAACATGACCAAGTGTAGTGTTGAAGACAAATGAGGTAGCTAGGCACGTATGGCAATTTATAATGGTCCGGGAGTTGTTAGCCTATGTAGAATGGATCCAAATATTGTTGAACCTTTGTCTGAGAGAGCCAGAATGAGAAAAACTGTCTGGTAATTAACTCCGATGTATACACACTACACACGTGCTGCCCGTCCCAATGGTCGGAAAATATTTGGTTTTTTTATTGCCTCTTATGTGTCTTCTATTTTTGAAGTGATACACGTTAAAAATATAACAAGGGGTGAAAATATAACCGAGAAAACCAAACCAAACCAACTAGAAAATTTGGGATTGGGTTAGTTTAGGTTTGGTCCTGGTCGTGAGTTTGGGTTTTTGAAGAGTAAAAATTTAAATTTTCGGTTCAGTCTTGAGTACCTGAAAATACTCCCGAATCAAATTGAAATACACATATAAGATCGATTAAACTGATAGGGATTTTGATATTTTAATATTGGTGTATAGGGGATATGATATTGTACAGTAGTCTTCGATTGGGGTTATGATATTGTAGTAGTCTTGGATGGGGGTTCAATATTGTAGTAACTTGAAGGTAAATCCGAAAAACCCGGAAAAATGAAGGGGGGAAAAAAACCGACCATATACAACCACTGCAAACCGATTTCAGTCCACCAAATATAATGACCATAGTCAGTTTTCATTTCTACATCGAACCGACCATGCTCGAAATTCTCGACCGAACCGAACTGATTTTTCCCCTAAACATTATACTCAAAACTGGAATGTGATACGTTATGGTACTACAAATTACTTAAAAATAAAACCTATGCAAACTTGAAGTAAAAAGAGGTCATGTCATGTCCACTGATTTCTTATGCTATTTTCAGTGACAAACTTACGTGACTAAAAATGATGTTATCATTTGGCTTCATATTATTTCACAATCACAAGGGCTGTATTTGGATGGGTTTTGAAAAGAAAATTTTAAGAAGAATTTTTGAGATAGTGTTTAGTTGGGTTTTTGAAAATGAGAATAATGAATTAATGATTGGAAAGAGATAGAGAGAGAATGAGAATATTGAGTGGAATGAGAAATGTTAAAAACGATTGGAAAAAGAAAGATTCTTTTTGAAAAAAAAAAATTGGAAAGGAGAAAAAATGAAAACAAACAAAGCCAGGCCTAGGCTACCAAGTAGACTAGCCTTGCTACATACTCCCTCCGTCCCATAATGGATGTCCAAAACCACTATTCACTCCCTTCGAAAAATCATCTATATTTTTTAAGCTATGATGAATTATATATGCAATATGGATATTGTTTGATAGATCTTGCTTTGTTTTATTAAACAAAATTTTTTAAATCGTAAAAAGTATTATAAAAGACAAAATATAAATAATTTTTTTGGAGGTGTGAATAGTGTTCTTGGACATCCATTTTGAGACGGAGGGAGTACTTATATAACTTCTCCAAGAATAGATCCAAATATATCTACACTATTTCAAGATAAGTTCACTTAAACAAAAACAAATCAAAATTAACAATCAAAACTGGAATTTGTGAAAGAATGAGAGAGTTTATAGTACGTACTATAGTAGTTGGAAGAAAAAAGAGTTTATACACGTTTTGACATTTTTGGCCTTGTAGATCAAAGAGTCTGATTATGGACATTAAGGGTTATTTGGTCATGACATTCTACAGAAGAGAATATTATAGTTGACCACCACCGTCTAGGCGTGTGATGGGCTGGCGATCCATGCGAATATAAGTTCCCACCACGTTCCTCTTTGACTCTTCAAGACAGAGACTGCTTAGTAGTACGTGATCAATATTTGAAATTCAATCTTACTGCTTAAACAAATATTGCTAATTGATTGAGGGTAAACGATTTCAAGAGAAATTAACTAGGGGCTAGGGTTTGGAAACTTTGAGGGTGTTCGTTTTGGGTTTAAAGACCCGATTTTCTCAATTATTATCCAATCACTACTCACATTTCTCTCCAATTATTAACCATATTTTCAAATATTATTCTCATTTCTCTCTCTATCTCTCTTCAATTATTAACACACATTTCTAATTATTATTCTTATCTCTCCCTCCAATCATTACCGAAAAATCAAAACCCAAACCAAACACAACCTTCGTGATTCAGTGTGAAATGATGTGAAACCCTAAACCGGCTCGACGTGAATGTTTGTTGGTCAACATTAACATGGAAATTTATATTGTTATGTGCATCCCTCTCTCTCATCATGTGATCAATGGAAGCATTCTTCTATGAATAAACAACTAAAACGATAGAGCTAATACCAAGATAAACCAAGTTCAACCTTTCAAGCTTCCAAAAAGACGTGATTGCCCACCCAAACATCTGCATGTGGGGGGATAGAATAGGAAATTGAGGTCTGCACGTCCCTCATGTTTTAATTTTAGCACCACGCACAAATGGATGAGTTCATTCATCCAGAAGACCTTACCTACTACACTGGAAGATCGAGATTTTTCGTGCACGTTGTTATGCGTATCATGGAGGAAAATGTATTACAAACAGGGATCTTTGACATCGCCGTACACAAAAATAAAAAACAAAACCAAAAAAGTTAATAATGCTAACGGGACGGATCAAAATCCTCTCATGTGATCTTATATGTCTGGTTTGCCTCTTCTGATTCCAAGGTTCATGTAGTTCTCATTCCATATAAATGGATTTGGAAACCTTCTTGTTCACCAATTCACCACAAGATTGTAGTGCACCTCAGTGAGGTCAATATGAGACCATCATTGATGAGATCCAAACCTTCATTTTATCTTATCTTGTAGTATTGATTTCATAATCGTACTAGTCATCTATTCATTTTCACAAGGTTGACCTTGGTTCGACTTTTGGATGGCGTCTAGCGTGTTTAAGACGTTTTATCTTCTTTTACGGGCTTCCTATCTATAGAACTTTTCATTCCGATTTTATAGCATTTTCGTTGTTTCCTTTGCAGCCCTTTAATTTGGGTTTCATAGTGGTGATCCCAAACAAAGAATCTGCTCACCGGTGATAGATTTGTTGTTCAGCCCCCTAATTAATGTTGTTTAGCTTCATTGTTTTATTTTGGGTTGTATGTTTGGTTATCTTAATGAATCTTCTATCTATCTCTCAAAAAAAAAAAAGCTTATCCAGCTATTGATGCCCAACCAACTTGATTTTTTGGTAGTCTTTGAAATGGCTAATTCGCTCCACTTCTAGATGATTTTTTAAATCTTTGAAATGCCACAAACCCATCCCTACCCAAACGTGCATCAACAACTAGCAATACGGCCAACAAACTAAGATATGGTAAGAGGAATTAAAAAAGAAAGTTATTTCCAAGTACTCCCTCCGTCACTCCCTCCGTCCCTTTTATAGTATGCATATTTTCATTTGGGTGTCCCTTAATAAGTGTGTTTTGAAAAGTTAATAGGTACATTTCCTATTTTGTCATTAAAAGTAGATTCCTTTTTAAAAAGTTAGTGGGTATTATTATATTGATAAGGGTAAGTAATGGAAAGTAGATATAAAAATTATAAAAGTTAATGCGAGAGAAAAATAGTTTGAATTCTCAGATAACACACTTAAAAAGGAACGGAATGAGTATTATTTAAATGAAGCGTTATATTGGTTTTTCCCCAGATAAATCAATTAGGAGTTTATATTATCTAGCACACTATTGAGTCTGAGCACAATCACATTGTTATTACTGAAGATTACGCTTGTCCTCAATATTTCTATTCCCAAACAGCCATTAATGGGGTACCAATTGGGCGCTGTTTTTTAGTGGGGCGAACATATAAAAGAAGGGCAAGCCTAGTAACTAAAAATAGTAATTTGTAACGAACTCCAAGTATTTTTGTAGGTAGTCAAAATAACTAGTACTCCCTCCGTCCCAATTTGTTTGTCAATTATTCCATTTTCTGTTATGCCTTTAATTGCTTATATCTTTCAATCTATAATGTTTTTCACGGTTTTAAAAACTTTGAATAATAGAATTAATCGTGAACTATCAAACAAGATCCATATTGCATATATTTGAAGATCAATATTTAAAGATATAAGCGATCGAAAACTGACACGATTATCAAAAATTGACAAACAAAATGGGACGGAGGGAGTAACATTTTACAGTGTACATACATTTATAACTAACTAGAATAATACGCACAAACATCATAAACAATTAATCGTAACAAATGAACACACACAAAAAAAACAAGTACTCCTAGAACAATACGTACCAAACATCATAAACAATTAATCATAAAAAATGAAAAAAATAATAATAAAGTAACAAGTTGAACCATAAAAATACACAACACATAAACCCTGAAATTTGACCAACCATAGATACGGGTAACTTCACTTTTCTACAACACACATCTACGCATAACATTAAAACCATCTAATAATCCAGTGAATGGTGTCACATGAGCTTGTGCAATGCTATGTTTTAAAAAATGGCAGGCGCTAATCGGGTGGAAGAGGGGTGCTTAGCGGCCTACTAATTGGCTGCCTAGCGCCTAGGTGCTGACTAATCGACCGCTTAAACCGATTTTAAGCTAGGCATTGGTCTCCCACCTAGCGCCTAGGTGCCGATGGGGCTGATGCCGACTAGTCGACCTAGGCGGCCGACTTTCAGAACAGAGTTGCAATGCACCTAGGCATAATCACCTAATCAGCTTCATATGCTAATGTAAGCACGAGGTTTCTGAACCCAACCCCTCTAAAATTATAAGAGGTGTAGAACCCTAAGACCGATTCCCACTACCTTGCATTTAATGCTCTCCACATGATTCCAAGCTTCTAATCTTCCATTCCGAGAAAAACAGCTCTCTTTCCCTAGTTGTCATTGCAAATGTCTATACTGTTTTTTTTTATTTTTAATAAGCACTTGTCTTGTAAACCAAAGTCTAAGTTTCCCCTAAAGAATCTTAGCATTAAAAATATAAAATTAAAAATAAAAAAAAAACAGAGAAAATGGGACCCCTCCATTTTTTTTTTAATCAGCAATGGACCCCTCCATTGATTATCTTAAAACTGTATTATCAGTTTTTAAGTTTTTTCAAACCCCTATGGTCTAGGTAGAAGAGACTGGTTCGTAGACAGGATGAGAACCTTGTAAATTTTGTTTGTGTGTGTGTTTTTTTTGGAAGCTTATGAATATAGTATGAGAAAAACAGACATCTTCACCTTCTTGGAGAAAATAAAACATGCTCTCTCCAAAGCAAACATTAAATGCGCGTGGTGATATGGAAGATTCGATTCTTGAGATGTGCGTATGCATGGTTTTTTCAAATTGTAAAGGAATGGAGATTAGAAACAATCTAGTAGTACTATATTTACATCAACAAATCCTTCTACATTACTAAAATATCCGTGCTCATGACTCTTGGATACGGGTATGAAATGTGTGTGCGACATATTATGTAGCACGGACACGGATACGGACATGGACATGGATATAGACACAGACACAAGAATTCTAAAAAAATGAACACGGACACAGAGGGGGACACGACAAAAATAATTAATTAATTATATATATAAATCTATTATATATGTATGGAGTAACAGCTTATATACATAAATATAAACACTTTTCTTTTGATATGTAAGATATTACATTGTTAGACATGTAAGATATACACACGTTTGCAGAGATATATACAGAGAGAGTGTAGATATGGGACACGTGTGTCCATGCAGTGTCCCTCGAGTGTCCCCCTCCAAAAAATAATTTAATTTAAGGGACATGCCATGTGGCGTGTCCAATTCGTATCCCCAAGTGTCCCCGTGTCCCATATGGGGACACGGCGACCTCTAAAAGTGTTGGTGCTACATAGGTGACATATTTAATAGGACATTCACCTAGCGAACATGATTATACTCAAATTTACCAAGAACTATGTCTCCAACTCCAATATTATGCATAACATTATCTAAGGTACTTTGCTAAACCGAGAAAATTACTAATATTGAAAATTTTGGCGTATGCCCGAGTCCTTGGGATACAAATTAAATGACTCCGACACTTTATATTACTACCCTCCCGTTTTCCGAATCCATGTAACAAAGGACGCGATTGCATATGATGACAAATGATGCTCTATGTTAATGTGGGTTTGAAGGGACAACTAACCTGCAGTCCAATTGCTCGAACAGTGTGGCTTTGGATTTCCAATGCAAGTCTCCATTTTCTTCCATTTCCGTGAGAAGAAAACTTAGGGGAGGTGGATAGGCTAAGGAGCACAAGAGATAGGCACGTGACAGCACGGACAGGGCCCATGCTAAATTGCTGCTGCAGACATACACTATTTAAACCGGGAATTAATTACAGATTCCCCAGGATTCATACGTGGAGTATACATTGTTGAAACTTATACAGCATATTTCCGTAGGACTAAATAATCAGCAGAGCAAATGCCACAGCCGCCCCGGGATAACACCCTTTTGTTTCCTAACTAAAATTCAGGCTGTTGCAAGAGTCAGTACCATGTTTTGTAGTCATAAGCATGCATATTTACTTCTTCCAGACTGTTGCAAGACTCGGTAGTCAGTACCATGTTTGGCTTTCATAAGCATGCACATTTATTCAATTTTTAAAATGCCAGCTTGCATCACTACATGAAAATCTTTAAAATGCGCCAGTGGTACCAAAAAACCCGGAGTAACTTTATCTTCATATTATCTACCAAGTCTTGTAATCCTCACAAGGTATATGGAAAGAGCAGAGGGCAAAACCTCATTATAGGTTGGAATCCAGAGCATGAGTAATGTGATTGAGTCTTTGGTGCTCTAGAAGCTTTCGTGCATTTCGCTTCTTAATTCCGTCTCTAAACAGAGTACTTGCTGAAAATTGTGCTGTTTTACGAGCCAAAAACGGTGATGGGCTCGTCTCCACTGCTTTCTTTTTCAAGTACTCTGCTGCCTGTGCTTGAACTGAATTAAGACCAAACAACATTCGCAATAAGGGAATGATGACATCTGATGCACAAATCCAAGCTAAATATGCCAACATAAGAGTTTACTACCAGTTGCCAAGTATTATCCACCAAGAGCAATACACAGACATGCAAAATTGACGGTAGTATATGTAATACGTGAAGCTTCTCAAACAAAACCGTTCTTCTGATTCAGTTCTTCCATTAGTTGCAAGAGATTAATAGCTGACGCTGAACATACCCATTTTGACAGGAAACTTTACAACAGTCAACTGAAAACTTCAATTTCCGTGTTCATTCAATTAATTAGAAACAACATGTTGAATCAAATTCGGGCTACAGTCCTTTTTTCTTCTAATTGGATTCAACAGGAGCAGCTAATACTGTCATCATATCAATTCATTGCTGTACAACCTCAAGGGATTTCAAGGTTTAAGAGGTCGAATTCCCACTTGATGCCATTGGCTAGCGGGTCCAGCTATTTCAAGTAGATGCAACGCCAGCAACAATCAACTCAAAGTCAGAGGTGAGCTACGACCAGAGTGAGGTCCCACATGGCGCATAAATTATATATGTACAGTTCCAATGATTCACAACATACCATCTGAGCTATACTTCATCTTAGAAATCATATAAAAACCAGATATTGGAAATGCCCCTACACAACATTTCTATAGGCATAGAGCAATTGAGGTGCATTTCCAGTCAACATTCACATCTTGTGATCCAAAAAAGGACTCACAGCATCAGATTTGATTCATTTGACAAAATAAGGAACTTAAAAAATTAATTCCACAAGACACACCCGACTGTGAAGGCGAAGACGCTACTGCAACGTCCTTGAGTCTCTGAATTTTTCCAATAACTTCAATGTTTCTAAAGAAGTCATCATCGTGAGGGTCATTCACCCCATTCATCTCAAAGCATGAAAGTGCACTTTCACATGCCTACAATAGGTAACAGTCACAAATTCAACACCGACACAGATGAACATACAACCTCAGGGTCCATATGGTTTCTAAATATGATTGATACCACAATGTGAACCAGAAGTAAAGTCAAGAAAAGAAAAGAAATACCAAATAAAAAGGGTTGAAACTTGAAATCCAACTCCAGATTCATTGACTGAATCAAGAGTCAAGACAAACTTAATCAAAATAACTAACAATAGATTTGTTTAACTAGGCTACTAGCAAATATATTCATTTAACAAATTCTACAAGAAATGTAAGTGGACAATATGATAGTCTAAGCTTCAGGAACGAGAAGATCAAATAGCATGTTCTTCACATTTATTGCAGTTCACAATGCAACGAATTAGTTCACTCGAGATCAATAGACAATTACGAATCTCTATCCATGAGGGAAAAAATAATGTCAGTAGGATAAGTTAACCAAGAAGGAATATTAAGTGTTCAGATGTGTTCACTTTACTTTGTAGAAATTGGTGGATTCCAACTTGTACATTGTCCCATTAAGCTGTTTTCCGTTTAATCTTGTATAGGCTCCATTTTGTCTTGGTTTTGATTGTAATTAGAGGGATTCCCTCTTGACATTTTGTTCTTTTGAACAGAGCTCTAAGTCACCAATTAAAAAGTAAACTGGAAAGATCCAAGAAAAATCTAAGCAAAAGAATCGAAGTGATAGATCGCGACAAATACTAGAAATAACCACTAATCCATTTGAATTCCCATAATGTAAAATTCACCTGTTGTCAAACTCTGTGAAATAGAAGTAGGAAAAAATGTATAATGCTTATTGGAAGCGGAACCTCTTAACTGACCTGTTCTCCTTTAAAATTTTCATGACTGATTTACATGTCTTTGATTTACTAAGTAACACATAAAAATTGTTGGCCAACGGAGATAGTTATACCAGAAAAAACACCATCAGTAAGACAGAACTTTGCAAAGGCACTCTTAAAACTTCAACATGGAGCTTTGTCCAATAAAGTCAAGCGTTGCATGGCTCAATGGAATCAACAAACAATATATCCAATTTAAGTCTATGTTGACAACTAATTTTTAACCCTTGCCTAAACTTCCAACGTTGAAAAGATGTTACCTTTCTAGTAATGGAGTAGAACCCATTGTCAAATGAATGCTCAGCAAATGTCATCCATTCTCTGTGTGAAACTCGTAGCCCTTGATTACTAGGTGACCTCAATTCCCGCAGAACCAAAGCTTCATATCTCAAAGCCAAGCAACTCTGGAAGCAGTTGAATGTATAAACACCAGTCAAGATGCATTAAACCTTAGTACAAAGTTATTCTCATTGCCTAAAAACTGACAAGATCCAATGTCATACATAGAATGACACACAGTGAGGGTAGCATGAAAAAACAGTATAGAAAATACTGAGTTAACCTTTTCCTCTATACAAGTAGCCAACAAAAGCATGATGCCTTTTATCTGCTGTGACACCTTGCACCTAATTGTGGAACCAAAACGATAAAACAGAATGAACTGCACAAAAGACTCGTACTTTTTATAATGAAACATCTATTATTTTGTTGGTTGCTTTTTGTTGGCTTTTAATTTACTGGAATGCTCTTGGATCCAAATTTGAATGTCCATTGGTTTGGTTTTTCATGTTAAACCGGTTTTGGATGTAATGCCATGTGTGATTGGTTGGACTAATAATGAAGGAACACTCCCATTGGACAAATAATCCCACAAATCTAGTGGGATTGAATCACTAATACGTTCCTCAAACTATCGTACATCCCATGTTTTCTTGGATTGGTTGTCCCAAGGATGAGTAATCCCCCACTAATTTCTGCATTCTCAAGTTGGAATTGTGGTTCCAACGGATTTGATCCGATCTCATGTCTTATTAGGTTTCCACAAGTTTATAGAGATCACATGCATATCAAATGGAAACTCAATTTCACCACAATGAAGACATGTCTCAACCAAGTGGTCCCAAGCGCCATTTATTTTAGATGTTAACCCTGCAACCAACGATTTATTGGCTAATATGAATTTACCTGACTAGGTAACTTCGATTTCAAGGCTTACATGGCTAAGATAAGATCGTATGTCAAAAGTAGGGCTGATAAACGTGCCAAACCGCTCGAGTTCGAGCTCGTGCTCGCTCATGTTTAAGACCAGGTTGTTACATAAACAAGTCAAGCTTAAACTTTTCTCTGAAAGTTCATTATGTTTTCAAACCAAGCTCGAACAGCCTACTGCTCAACTCATACAACTTATGATTCTTAAAACTTTCAAGCTACTCAAGATCAGTTCATGATCGGCTCCGATTAAAGCTTAGTTGAGATTGGCTTGCCCCCTAAACAAGCCAAGCTGAACATATTTTAAAGCTAGTTAAGTTTTCAAACCAAGCTTCAGTAATCAATTGTTCGACTCGCTCGCATTGTTTATCAGCCATGCGCGAAAGGCAAGGATATACTGATCAATGAAGATCATAAAACGGAATAACATATTTCTGTCCATGACAGGTCATGGATATCAATCTAAAAACAACAAATTAACACAAGAAAATCAATGAGAGTTGAATATGCCTCAATATCGCCAGCAAGGGCAAATGCTCGGACAAAAAATTCAACAACGCAAAGCTTATGCTCGACGGATTTATCTGCGATTTCGCGAATGACGGAGAGAGATTCGCGTCTAATGAACTTGCTCAAGCTCGATCGCACTTCAAGCAACGATTTCACATCTTTGGAAACCAGAAGCGATTCGAGAATTCGGAGAGTTGCGTCGTCGAATCTGCACAGAAACGAGAGGTGTTTGGACCTAATTTGAGACAAAAATGGGGAGGATTGAGATTGAAATGGAACCAATTAGGGTTAGAAACAGGGAAGAGAGAGAGTCACCTTCGGAGTTCTACTTGGGATCGAAAGAGGGAAATCTGCTGGTCGAATGTGACGCTCGACATGTTTTGGGGGGAAATGGCGATTTGGGTTTCAAATTGGTGTGGTTTAAATAGATTTTTTCATTGGTGAAGAAAACGGCAAGACTCTCGTGAAATTTTGAGGGCCGGCCAATAAGGATCGACCAACTCAACACAACAAGCATGAGCATCTCCAAGGAGGAAATTTTGGGTGCCTAATGCGGTATTTAACGCAAATCTCAATACCGAGAAGTAAAGAGCACTTTGCGATGACCGAGATGTGCCTTCGAGCACTACTTGTACAGTACCCAATTTGCACCCAAAATTTAGACTCCAATCTAGTAGTACTTCAATTTTTCCTTTGGGATGATGAAAATATTACTCCATAAAAAATTGAAAATTGCAGTTCTAATATTTTTACTGAAATTACAATTAATTACTAGTATCATACTAGACCTTGTTCACTAGGGTTTTGGAAACTCAACCTCAACTTTTTGCCCAGTGGAGCCCTCTTGCCCATAAGCCATTCTCTCTCCTTCACATTTTGGGAGATACTATCCCAGTGCTGAATTTGTATACTACAAATATGTCGGTGGGGTCCAAACATCCCCCACTTATCTTCTAAAATATTAGTAGTATAATTATCCGTACATAGTTAACAAATACGTGCAAAATGACACAAATTTTGCAAGCTCACACACATCAATTATTCCTTTGATTTTGTAAGCTCCAATCAAACAAATTTCATTCCATTGAAATTTCAGCAAACTGGGGAACAAACTGACTTTCTAATTTTACCAAAGGACGTAAATGCAGATTAACAGCCAAGGACGGAGAGCTCATAAGTAAATTGCACGACAACGAACACGTAATCTCGAGTGGTGTTGAGGCCAACATTCCCACACAAGCACTTGCAGAAAACCAATTCATTAAGCGTAAAACACGCTTACCAATGAGCGCTGCATGTTTGCAGAAAGACCATTCCGCTATTTGGGAACAAAAGATCGATACAAAGAAATCTTCCAATGAAGGAAAAAAAAAACTGCAACGCAAAAGAGACGCACACTGACAGGCATGCAACTTCTGTTATCGGGCATCTGATTGATTTAAAAGCGGCAAAAATTACTCCTCGGGACTCTTTTCGCTCTAAGATGGTATTTCTCACACTACATTGGACTCCATAAACATAAAGAAATAGCAGCTGTTAGCAAAAGTATCCAATAGATGAGAAATGACGCATGAAGAGAACATGCAAGAGAAGTTTGAAGGCCAACTGAAAATCGGCACTTCTCCATTGATGGATCAACAGTGGTTATCAAACCCAACCCTCCAAAATTGCAGCTATCCGCCCTCTGATCATGCTGCTGGTAGTAGCTATTATATGCGTACGATATGTTCCCAGGCCAAGTAATGTTAAAACAAGAACCACCAGGAGACATAGCACTACAGTCTGCAGCAGAGCAAGCCTCCAAAGCACTGGCACTGGCATTCGACAAGTCCATGTTATTATTCACAACACACCATTTGGAAGCGAGGTAGTCTACATTCTGTGCATTGACCAGGGTTTTCAAGCCCTGCCCAAAATCGACAGGGTACTTGGCTTGGCCATCAAAAGTAAAGATTCCCCAGTGCCGCTCAAAATTTCCACTCGCTATGCCTCTTTGATCTTCGTCCAAAAGGCTAAATGCATAAATTTCCGTAGGAGGATTGTGAGGTCTTAGTGGAGTCCCTGATTTTGTATGAAGGTGCTCCGTCAAGCCTTTCATGAAAATCTCAGCTATGGACGACGTGGCATTGGTAGCTCCGTCCGTGGGCCACCCAATCTGGCCCACTACAATCTCCATTTCGGGAAATCCAGCTGTGGATAAGGAAGTAACGAGGGTATCATAGGTTAAGTCGAAGCTATTTCGGTATGTTTTGTGGGAGTCGTTAAGAGGATGTGCTGTTTCTTTGAAGAGACTGAAGTCAAGGGTAATGTTCTTGTTTTGCCTGTAAGTTAAGAATGGTGAAATGCTTGCAATGAAAGGAAAGCGATGCTTGTTGAGAAATGTGAGGAGTTCGATCATGGTTTCATTGATGTCGGACCTAAAGTGTCCTTTCGAAGGGAGGCCGGATTCTGATGTGAAAGTGTCAGAACTGCAAGGAACCACAACTCTCACCTTGTCTGCTAACTTAGCAGCAGTAAGAGCTGTTTGGATGTTGATGGCTGCACCCACAATGAATGGGTAGAATTGATCACCGTAACTTTGGAGGAATGGCTCATCACCAACTGCAATATACCTGGAAAAGTGTTAATAGGTCAATTAGTAGTTTTTACAGAAGAGAAAACACTCTTAAAGTTGCAGATAGTTGAGCCATAAAGAGTGTTCTGTTCTTTCTTCTTTTCGTTTTTGCAGATTTTAAGTTTACAATGCATTGTTTATTCATCCCCTAAAGAAAAATAACTACGGGCATCAACGATGCAGTGATGAAATTGATACTCCACTGACCTAAAGCAGTCCCCAGCCTGATTGTTCCCTTAAATTTTAAATCAACACTAGGAGCAGAAAAAAAAGGTAATATGATATATGACACCGGACCCCAAAAACGGCAGATGATGCAGAAGGCTCATGTTCCTCAAAGGTACCACTCAAGCATGTTAACAGACGAAAGAGAGGAAAAGAGGGAGCTTAAGTTTGAGTTTAATATGCTATCCATCTAAGTACCACTCACAAAAGGCTCATGTTCCTCAAAGGTAATCCATAGATATGGCCCAACCATGCCGATCCACATAGGCCATGGATCTGGGAAATTGGGTTTAAATAGAAAAACTGCAATGGTTTTTCTACTACTTTATATTACACATTGTCTTCAAACGTTAGGTCTTGCATTCTATATTAATCCACTGATACAATAAATTGCATAACCTCATTACAAGGGAAATGTAGGGACTAACAAATGTGTTGCAAGAAATGCCACACAAAGCATTCAAAACAGTCAAGGAAGTGTATGAACATGTTTGGCGAAGCATCCAAAACAGTTGAGGAAGTAAATGAACAAGTTTTTTCTCATTGTCAACACTTCCCCACCAGCTTCAAACAAATGTATTTCGACCTTACAGGTGAAAACTGGATTATCAGTGACCCCGAATCTCCGGCTACATGAAGCTTCTCTTCAATCTAAATCAAGAGATTTTTAACTTACAAACGAGTAACGAAAGAGAGTGATCAAATTGATTCTGATCACATCCTTCTTTCTTTTTTGTCGCAAGTATGTTAGCAAAAAGCACTTTAGGGGAGCAAATCCTGACATTCGGAAGGACAAAATCCAAAGCTTTACAATATACAGATCCCTTACTGTACAAAAGAACAAACATAACAAATAAATATATGCAAACTGGATGGGAAGTACTATAATCATCTCATCTTTTCCCCAAGGGTTGCAGTCAGATTTAACTTTTAGTTGGTGCCTGAGACATCATCTTGCGTAACAACAAGGATGTGCTCGGTATTATCGTTTCTTCGATCACCCATTAATATTTGCAAATAGCGACTATCAAACCTCTCCTTTGCTGTTAATTCGCTTTCATACATGCCGAAGCTTTCTGGAGTTAAATACTTTCAACCGATACCAGTTTGGCATTGTCAAAGAGACTGACTATTTGAGTGATTACCGTAAAACCAACAAGAAGGCTTGGTAATTGTTGCAATAAATGGTTACCACTTCCACACTGATGAGACACTAAATTTAAGCCCCATTTGGTAGCCTTGCAGTTTTTCAAACCTCAAAGGCCACAAAAAGAACACTAAATCAAATCAAATCCAACATGAATACTCCAGTACGTTTTCAAAATTTCAGTTACTTGCTACATATTAACTTTCATTTACATAATTGGAATCTCCAAGCTTCTGCAAAACACCCCACATTGCGTATATAACTAATGTAGGCATCTTGGTAGCAAGGTTATAACCAGATTTCACTCTAATGAACAAATAGGTTGGTTAAGTGTGACAATAAATGAGCCTTTCCAAGTATCTAATTTACCAAACTGACAAAACCCACAAACCATCCACTTGCTAATCTACAACATTAGTGGTTGTATTCACAACACTCCATCTTGCATCACAACCTACACAAATGATTCGAAGCAGAGATCTTAGGAGGGAGCAAATCCCTAAGTCCCAAGCCTTGACCGCCAACCCCTTGCAGCCAATATTGCTCATTGGTTAGCTTCTTTCTCACATGAATTGGTTCGATTTTTTTCGACTTGGCTTTATGTCTTGGCTTATTGGGTGGTATGATTATTCACATGTGTTAAAGGCCTTGCAATCTGGAATAGGTATATGCAAAAAGTACGGGAAAACCCATAGAAGACCCACACCTAACCATAAAAAAACCCCAATTCTTCTGCTCAGCCATCATCAATAAAATAAACGCATAAGTGAAAAACATACTCTATTCGAACCCCGGTTTGTGCATCGGAGAAGTAACGGGTGAGGTTATCGTGGACCCAGCTCTGAGCAGCTTTCTTGGAAGAGTTCAAGCTTCTGAGCATCGAGTTAGGAATGCCTACGGTGACGTAGATATTGGAACCGGAGAGAGACTGGAGGACATTTGGGTCGGCGTCGAAGAGCTTGACCTTGGTGATGTTGTTGGATTTCAAGAGCTCCACCACCTTGGGCGGTGGCAGCGGGTGGGATGCGGTGGTGCCCCAGTTCACTCCGACGGCGGCTTCAACTCCAGATAATGAATCAAAGACCGAAATGGCAAGCAGTAACAATGCTTGGATTAGCCGGAGATTAGAAGCCATTGATGAGAAATGAATGAGCTCTGCTGATGCCGATGATGCCCAATACTCCAGCTGGAGTACTGTGTCTTTGGACTGGGGGCCTTGTCGAGGGAATAAAAGCTGATTCGGAATAAAATCGGTTTTTCCTTTTTTAATCAAAGTAATGGAGTAAATAACGGGTCTTGCTAATGTGTGCACAATCGACACATAATCAGTACATTGACAAACAAATAAAAAACACTATTCAACAAATAAAATAAAAAACACTATTCAAAAAATAAAAACACACACTTCAATACACTTTCACATAATAAATTTTTTACTTATCGAAAAAACCATGTATATTTTTTAGGGCTATTTAAAAAAATTGGGGAACAGTGAATCCCGTCCGGACAAAATCGATCCGTACGTTTTGGATTTTAACCGTGTATTAATGGTCCGGATATGGATTCAAAAAATAAAAAATCGTGACTCGCGGTCTGGACACGAATTTTGATTTCGAAACCATGAGATTTTTATTCTAAACTCCATCTGTCCGGATTTGTTTATCCCTTGTTCTATTGTAACCGGATAAAAAAACTAGTGATATCTTTAAATTGGTAAAATATTTTTATATCCAATATGGATCTTATTTGATAGATCTCATTTATTTCTATAAGATAATGTTTTTATAATTACATAAAACATTATAAATTACAATATATAATCATTTGAAAAGTGGCACGAACTCTCAAAATGGACTAACAAATCTGAACGGAGGGAGTATAATTTTTTTAAAAAACTAAATATATATGCATAGATAAATAATTTTACCACTTTTATAATATATTGTCAATTTGATATTTTGATATGAAAGGTTATACTTTTATCTCTTATAAAATCTAGGGGTAAACTGTTATATAGAAGTCTTTTACTTTATATACTCGTTAACTATGTAACTAAACTAAACTGCCATTGTTTGTGAACTGGATGATGAAGTGCCTTTGCTTCCCATTATAGTATTGAAGGGGTTTATGTGTGGGCTTTCTTTTTTTTATTTTTACAATGGTAGAGCTCAGATTATGTAGCCAACTTTGTTTGGAATTTCAAAATGATATATGGGTTTTGTGTTTATAACTGTCTATTTAGATGTGTTTGTTGCCATGTTTAACAAGTTTGATGTTTACACTTTACAATGCTCAAATTCAGATTATAGACTATTGTGTTTGGAATTTAAAAATTAATTATGGGTTCGTTTTTTGGCCATCTATTTTGATTCCATAATGTTCAAGTTTATATTTGTTCAATTAATTTGTTGGAATGTTTAATAAGCTTTCATTATTTCTTTTCGGTGACTCTGCTTTATCTGTTCTTCTTGATGCTTTTATATTATCATCTACTAACTATACTGCTGAAGTGTTTGTTTCAATGTTGAGTTTGGTTTTAATGAGTTTATATTTTTTTTAGAATAAGTTGAAAATTCGTGGACAAATTCGGAACCCATTCATGACTCGCGGATAGGATTGGAACCGAACCATAAGACTTTTGGATTGGACATGGATTTTATTTTCAAAAAACCGTGACTTGCGGATTAGGATAGGATTCATGCCAATCCAGACCGTGAGCACCCCTAGTATTTTTCACACATTTCAATACACTTTTTTCACCCCTAACGTGTACCTGTTGGGCATACATTGGTAAATCGATGAAGAGTTTTTTTTTACCTTTATCCTCTAAATTACCCACATTTTTCCATGTCGTCCCTGAACTAAAAATTGCACATATTTTGTCCTTAAACTATTCGATTTCCTCCCATTTGGTCCAATCATGCATCCAATATCTTGGACGAAAAATAGTTTACGCGCAACGATCTATGAGAACAAATCGCTCCGTGGGGCCCATTTCGGGGTCCTGCAAGAACAATTTGAGACGTTCATTATTCTAGAATATGTTTTCAAGTGACCTTTTAAAAAAATTAACTCAATCAAATGTCTCTAAGTGCTTGATCCAATCTTTCAATTTATGAATAATTTTAAATAATAAAAATATAGAATGTAAAATCAAGCACTTATAGTTGTCCGATTGAGCAAATTTTTTATGAGGTCACTTGAAAATATATTTTAAAATTAATGAACGTCTCAGGTTGTTCATGTGGGGCCCACTTCAGAGTGATCATAAATTGTTCATACCCACAGATCGCTGTGCATAAACTATTTTCCGTACAAAACATTGGATGCCGTTAATTATTGGATCAAAATGGGAAGAAATCGAATAGTTTAAGGACTAAATAGGTGAAATTTTTAGTTTAGGGACGACAAAGAAAAAATATGGATAATTTAGGGGATAAAAGTAAAAAAACTCTAAATCGAGATACAAAGATGCGATTTTTGTGGACACGAGGGTCCTCTTGTGCCTTGAGTTCGGGACTTCGGGCTCAGAGACAGCTTGTAAAATTTTATGTATAGTTGTTTGACTAAAAAGGAGAATTTTAATTAAGCATTCTATTTGAAAATTTTACTTATGTTGTCATCCTATGGGATTTTAATATATATGTTTACACCTCGACATTGGATATTCAAACCTTTATACCCTTATTTATTCCATTATTTACGTTATTAGTATAATGGGATTCGGTTCCTATCTCCTACCCATAAAACACAACATTATCAAATCATTCCATTTCCGAATAAAAATCTACTGTTCAAACTACCCAATCAAAAAACTTTTATTTCACTTCCCTTTATTAAATTGGCCCGCTCATGCGGCTCCCTTAAAGATTTTAACTATGATTATCATGTTTATTATGTGAAATCATGGAAGTGTAAAAATAATAAACCATATTCACTGTGTAAATAACCCTATTTTAAAGGACATGTGAACATAGTTGATTAATTTACCATATTTTTACCAAAGTGGTAAATAATAAACCATATTCACTACTCTATTTAACTTCCCTTTATGAATTTGGTCCGGGAATGCGGCTCCTTAAACAATTTTAACCATGATTTTTCTTTATGTTTTCATCCTAAATTCTTTATGTTTTCATCATAAAATTCTTTGCCTACAGGGTAAAGATTTTGGGGATGAAAATATAAATAATGTTTCCATCCTAAATTCTTTACGTTTTCATACTAAAATTCCTTATCTATAGGGTAAAGATTTTTGGGATGAAAACATAAAGAATGTTTTCATCCTAAACTCTATAATTTTTCATCCTAAAAATATTTGCCTGTATGGTAAAGATTTTTGGGATAAAAACATAAAGAATGTTTCCATCCTAAATTCCATCCTAAGCTCTTTATGTTTTCATCCTAAAATCTTTGCCTATAGGGTAAAGATTTTGGGGTGAAAACATACAGAGTATTTTCATCCTAAATTCCATCATAAACTCTTTATATTCTCATCCTAACATTCTTTGTCTATAGGGTAACGATTTTTTGGATGAAAACATAAAGAATGTTTCCATCATAAATTCCATCATAAAACTCTTTACGCTTTCATCTTAAAATTCTTTTTCCATCATAAAGATTTTTGGGATGAAAACATAAATAATGTTTCCATCATAAATTCCATCATAAACTCTTTATGCTTTCATCCTAAATTTCTTTTGCCTTATTGGTTAATGTTTTTTTTAAGGGAGTCGCTGTGTAAGCCAAATTAATAAAGGAAAGTTAAATAAAAGTGAATATGGTTTATTGTTTTACCACTTTGGTGATAAAATGGTAAATTAATCAACTATATTCACATGTCCTTTAAAAAGGGGTTATGTACATAGTGAATATGATTTATTGTTTTACCACTTCGGTGATTTCATATAATAAACATAAGTATCTTAATTATGGATAAAGGGCCTTTTGGGTATTATTTAAAAGACAGGATGTAATCATAAATATTCAAATGTGATAGGATGAAATCATAAGGATATTATTGATATAGGATATCTCTGTCGTCGTCGAAATTGATCGATTCCGAATAGATCTCATGTGATTGTGCGTTTGGATTTCGAAGAGATGCTTGGATTGACGAAGGTTAGATACAGCGCTTTCTGTATCTATAGGCTAGCAAGTAGCAATGTTGGTACAAAAGTCTTTTCGCCAATCGATTCAACGAAATCTCACCGATCGATTGAACAGATTTTTAGATAAACCTAAATTCAATTGGAGAAGAGGCGCGGGCACTGTGTATGGGATTTTTTTAAGGACGAGAAAGTGACCAAAAAATCTAAGATGATAAGGATAATCAATCAGTTCTCGTTAATTGATTGGGATTAGAAAATTTAACATTCAACATTTGGGAATGAATCAGCCGACCCCTACTTGATTGAGATTATAAGAATGAAACAAATAATCGAAAATAATCACTCTTTTTGAATTATCCCTTATATTTTTTGGATGTAAAAATATATTCACACTTAAACAGCTAATAAGGGTACATTCGATCATAATTCAAATTTCAAGATGGAATCATAAATATTCAAACTCTATATCATGGAAACATAAGGTTATTATTAGTACAAAATGCCTAATTAAAATTCTCATAAGAGAATAAATTAGCTTTATTATTACAGGAAACTAATTAGATTTTTTAATTACTAAAAGTAAATGTTTTCTAGAAAGTTACTACTCCAATAAAAATGGGCTTAGGTAACGTCTTTGGATGCCAAATGGAAGGGGCCTAGCCCTAAAACCCCCCCACTTCCCTGAAGTGCACCGCCTACAGTACTGTAAAATTTACCCGCGTCACTGTCTTGCAGCCCAAGCCCCAACGGCGGCGGGAAAAAACCTTATGACTTCCAATCGAAATTGTCAACCGAAGTTCGCCATCACCGTCGAGACCTAAAACCCTTCTAGGGTTTTGTGCTGTTTGTTGGTAATCGCACCATTTCCTACTCAATACTGTAGTGCTCGATTCGGGTCGAATCGAGTCGTAGCCACCATGAGTGCCAATCCAGATCCCGAAACCAACGCCGCCTCAACGTCTTCGAGCTCAAGCGAAGCACCGAAGCCTCCTATTGAGCCACTCCGGTTGCCTACGCCGGACGAGATACGGGGCCAAGATATTTGGAACAACTGCGCTGTTCGCAGCGTCTTTAGCGGAGTCGTGGGTTTGTTCATGAAACTATATTTTACGTTTATTGTTTGCATTTCTTATGCGGTTTCTTGTGCTCCATTTGATTCATTTATTTGTGTTTCAGTTTGTTATTTTGTCACACCGTTTGCATTATTTGTTTTTTGTTAGATTTAGATTGGCAATAGGCGTTGTAGTCTGTAGATTGGCGATATGTGATAACTTCTACTGCTCCCCCTCGCGTGCATCCCATTAGCATGCTGAGGTACGATTGTAGGGGCGAGAGAATTGACTTCGGTGGTGATCCGACCACTTGAGGTTGGGCCACACCCTAGACCTAGCTCTGATATCATATTAGATTTCTTAGAATGTTCCAACCTAAAATTAATTGGCAATAGGTAGAGTAGCCTCTAAATTGTATTAGCCAAGCTTGGGGCTCATAGGTGAGCGATGTAGGGTAAAATCTAACTGTTTAAATCTCTACTGTTGTTGTTCGATGACTACTCTGTTCCACCACCCCCAAATGCATGTTTCAATGTCCTCTTTTTCATTTTTTTTGTTCCGTTTTCTCTTTATGAAAATTCATTGACTAACTTTGGGTAGGCATTTTGCGCAGTCAAAGTAGACCCTCAAATGCAATTGTTAGTATTCATAATTGCTTTTTTTAGGCTTGTGTTCCAACACTAGCGGGCATTTTGCCTAGATAAAGTACGCGGACAAGATGCATCACCATTTAGTGAGGTGGTTGATGACGATGTGCTTTTTCATTGTCTCATTTGCCTAATTTTGTTGAGTAGCTAAATGCTGTAAGCTAAGTTAGCGAGTGAACGATCCAATAAAAAGGTTAGCCAGTGGTGAAATGCCTAGCCTCTGAAGAGCCTGATGGACTTGCAAGAAGTGAATATGGCTAGTTACTTTGCCGGAAAGTCTCGTTTGAGGAGCCTGCTGGCTGTGGCAGATACTCCTAGCCTTTGAGTTTGTCATCTTCTGTTTTCTGCAAGTATTTTAACTTTGATCGGTTCTTATTGTACTAAGGGTATGTTTGCAGGAGGTGGGCTTGGTTTGGCTTTTGGTATGTTTTTGGGGTCATTTGACAGCCCCATAATGCAAGACACAATGACTGGGAAGCAACAGTTCATTTACCAAGCAAAGCAGATGGGAAGGAAGAGTTGGAGTAACTGCAAAACTTTTGCTGTTATGGGGTTCATATTCTCAGCTGCTGAATGTGTTGTTGAGAAGGTATATAACAGATTATGTAAAGAAGTTTTTTTTTGGCCTGCCTTTTCTCTATTGTCCGTTTAACTGCTGATAAAATAATGGCAAAGGATTGGAATGGTTATGGGTTGGAGTGATATTTTTAGATATTCTATAGTTTTATTCAATTTGGCGAAATTAATATTTGTACTTCACATTTCTTTTAGGCGGAGAGCACTAACACCTGAACAATTGTTTGCAGGCACGTGCAAAACATGACACCACAAATACAGCTATTGCTGGATGTGTAACTGGAGGTGCATTATCGGCTAGGGGTATTCTTTTCCTTTATCATTTTTCCGGACTCCTATCTTTGAACTGCATGGGTACTGCGTAAGGGCCTGATAACTGTCATAGTTGATTCGATTATTAAAACACTTGCACATGCTCCAGATTTACATTTCAGGTGTGATGCATGGACACGGACACGGTCACAGACATAGACACGAACACGGCATTTCTAAAAAAATGGGGATACGGACACGGCGGGGGACACACCACATGTATATTTATTTATTTATTCATTATATTATACTATATATATAGTAATTTTTATTTTTTTTAGAAAATGCAAACCCAATTTACATCCTACCAATAATAATAAATAGAAAAAACAACTAGTAAAGTATAAAAGAAGTTTGTACTGTTAACAGATCAGATCCAATGTTAACTTAACATTGTTAAATTTTCTGATAAAAAAAAAAGTGTTAAATTGGTAACAATTTTTCTCAGTGAAAGATCCCAGACTTTTGTCGATCGTGCTTCTAGCAGCAGCAGCTTCGTATCAAATTAGGGCTCAAAAGAAACTTCTGTCGACTAATGAGGAAGAAAACTTCCATAGATATGACGAAATTACACTTTTTTACCCCAACTTTTGATTAATTATAATTTACCCCAGAAAGTTTTAAAAAAATTCAGTTGACCCCTGCCGTGTCCCCCTCCAAAAAATCAGATTAGCCATGTCCCCCTCCACGTGGCGTGTCGGGACACGTTTCCTGCCGTGCCCCGTGTCAGGACACTGCGATACGGGGACCCCTAGAGGTTTCGGTGCTTCTTAGTGTGCCAGCTTCAGTAAGCACGATTCCCCAATGTTTCAGTGTTTGGGTCGTGGGATGATCCCTGATTCCCTTCACATTTCCATACCTTTCTTTACCTTCATTAATCATTATGTTTTTAGGACATAAACAAATATCACTATCAGGCTTTCGAACAAGATGACTTGCTTACTTGCCAACATATGACGAATAAGCTGTTCGAATTTTAAAGTTCAGTAAATGTTTGATGTTACTTGATTATAACTTGATTGATCTAAAAAATTTATTGCATGCGTCTATCCCATGTTTGGTTAGGACGTGATTGGATTGACATTGTTGTATATGTGGTATTTTAGTCTTTGATTTTTTATCTTGTCCCGCTTTTTCACAACTCCTCCATGGGATTAGGTTTCCCCCACTGTCTTGGGGAAGTTCGGTTTCCTATCCTACCCCACTAATCGTCACTATACGCAACCAAACACAACCTTAGTGACCGGAGCACAGCTTTTCCACATTATCAGGATACTTGCCTATGGGAAGACCGATTCTATTCTCTTTCAGCTCCTGAAGGGATGAATGCTAAAGGGTCTGACGTTCGATAGAAGCTGCCTAAGTTCTTGACCCATATAAAAGGGCAAAAATAGTTTATTGACTTTGACTGGTGATGATCTTATCCTTGAAAAAGATTCTAGTGGTGATTGTGATTTACTTATGAGATGTGCATTTTAGCGAGGACATTTAGTAAACTTTCCTCATACTACCTGTATCATCCTTGAGGTTGCCCTAGTGAGTCTTACCCCAAATCAATTATCTAATCTCCTAGCAACGTCCCTCTTAGACAATTTTTTTGTTTCTTTCTAGAGAGAAAATTCGAAGCATCAAATTAGATCCTCATATGGTTCTAGTAAGAGTTGTACAGATACATAAAAAATGCAAAATGCGCTCTACAATTGGTCCTCCA
This sequence comes from Gaultheria prostrata, assembly GCA_036023075.1. Lineage (NCBI taxonomy): Eukaryota > Viridiplantae > Streptophyta > Magnoliopsida > Ericales > Ericaceae > Gaultheria > Gaultheria prostrata. The sequence continues at coordinate 2,809 of JAXBDA010001986.1, read as the reverse complement.
AAATCGCTGGAAGCCTCATTTAACACAGGCTTCCTGATTATCTGGTGACTACTACTTTTTGCCACAGAAATGTTGTCAATTTTATAAATGATTTCGTATCCGAGTAATCAAACTACTGCAGAATTAACGGGCATGGTAGAATCTTGGGGTTTGATATTAAGCAAATTACTAACCTTGGCCCATCTTTTTTGTGTATTTAGGTGGCCCCAAAGCAGCTTGTGTTGGTTGTGCTGGCTTTGCTACATTTTCAGTTCTGATAGAGAAGTTTTTGGATAGACATAATTGAGAGTGCAGATATGAGGTCCCAGTTTTGCAGATGTAATAGTTTGTGTCTGGAATAGAGAGAGTAATAACGCGGCTGCATTATTTATCCTATTCTCCCGCTTTTTTTTAGTCTCCACCTGATTAAAATGTGGGTTACATTGTTATACAAACTCCTGTAGGTCTACTGATTCTGTTCTCCTCTCTTATACTTTTTGGATTCTGTACTTGTAATTGAGTATCATATGCAAACCAATAAATTTATTCACTTTTGGGTGATGTGGCGGTTGGTTATCGCCGTTCTTTAGTTTGTATTGCTTCCGTTGAAGGTTGCTTAATATGCAAAAAAACAGCTCTGATACTATCGCTCACGGCTCACGCCATTCTCAGGCATTCTGCAAATTATGTAGATCAGTTTCTTTCGAAACTAACAACAAAAAGGAAAAGGGATTCCCATGTCTGTACCTCGGTTTGCTTGTTTCAAAGACATGTTGGATTGAGTGATGTGGCTGCTACAATTTTATTGTACTACTGTACAATTTATCCAACCTACCACAGTATCATCATATCCAAAGATGCTACCACCTCCAGTTTGTCCAGCATCCCTTTTGAACTCCCATGGGTTGGGCAAGTCGCAATAATCAAGGTTTTGAATCTCGTACTGTACTAGCTGGTATGTATCGGTATTGCCCAAATTTGGTACCCTATACCTCTAATTTCATTCCGGCTTACATACCGGTCGTTACCTGTCAATTCCAGCTGATACCGGTTGTACCAGACTAAATTTAAATTTATTTTTCTTTTCAAGTACTGGTCAATATCGGATAGGTACCAGACTATTTTTAAATTTATTTTTCTTTTCAATAAATGTACTCCTATGTTATGCTAAATTCTTTGATGTTGGAGAATAACACTAGTAGCTATAAATCCAAAACGGTACCCTGTATCTCACCGTTGATACACCGTTACCGATACGTAACATACTAGTAGGAAAACAAATACTCTAGCTGGTACGATATTCGGAACCTTGGCCGTAAGTGTGTCCTCGGGCTATTCGGAACCTTGGCCGTAAGTGTGTCCTCGGGTTGAGTTTCCCGTTTTTAGAACCCATTGCTAAAGTCATTTTTGCTTAAATGTGCTAAAAACTTAGTGCTAGAAGTCATTTTGGTTTGACTTTTAACACTTTTTAGAGCAACCCCAACAAACTTCCTAAATTGGCTCTCATCCCTATTTTAGGGAGTCAAACCCCAAAGTTAGGCTCCAAGAGACTTCCTAAACCCCTCCCTAAAATACAAAAATGAATAGTGCCTCCCTAAAAACCCTCCCATTTAGGGAGTCACTATTCACTCCCTACCCATTTTTTTTATTTTTTCTCTCTCCTTCCCCTGGCTGCTTTTTCTTTTTTTTTCTTTTTTTTTTCTCTCTATGTCTTGTCTCTCTTCTACTTTTCTCCCATATATTATATTTTATTAAAAATAGGGAGGGTAATAGGGAGTGTTGTTGGAGTATTGATAGAAAAAATGTCAAGTTTTAATAGATATATGCAATGTACACTGTCTAATTTACCAACTCATTGTTGGGGTTGCTTTTAATTAAGAAAAAATCAAACTTTTAATACTTTTAAACAAATGAATTTTAGCTAATGAGAAATTGAAGTGCTAAAAGTCATGTGTACTGAAAACTGGAAACTTATTAGCCTTAACATATCCTTGTTTCAGGCCTTACCAAAATGATACTGAATTTTTTGACTTGTTTTCGGGTAAGCAACAATTGTAGAGACTGGGTTGATACGCTTATTTTAAAAGTTCATTCTCAAAATTATACTCCCTCCGTCCCTAAATTTTAGTCCAAGTTCTATTCTAAGCGGGGAAAAAAAATATTTATAACTTTGAATCGATAATGAATTATATATTCAATATGGATCTTGTTTGATAGATCTCCATTAGTTCTACAAGACAATGTTTTCAAAATCACGTAAAATAATATAAATTACGAGATATAATCAATTGAAAAATGGCACGAACTCCCAAAAAGGACCAAAATTTGGGGACAGAGGGAGTAATAAACACTCCTACATATCCAGAATGGCTGAATGGGTATACAGAATGTGAAATTCAATGGTCAAGATTTACTTAAATTTTGGGTATTTTCTGGTATTCTGGTACCCATTCTAGGTACCTAGATTTTCTGAATTATAATAGGTTGTAAAAGTTACTAGTAAAAAAATTTATCTATCAAAGTTTATTTTATCTTTTTAATTCTTGGAAGAGGAAAGTGAACTGCACCAGAGCGAGCGAGCGAGTGAGTGAGTGAAAGCGAGGTTGACAAGAGTGAAGGGAAGCAAAGGGAAGATGTCAGAGACAAGGAAAGAAGGAGAGAGAGTTTGCGTAACTGGAGGCAGCGGCTACATCGGTTCATGGCTCGTCCGTCTCCTCCTTGATCGCGGCTACACCGTTCACGCCACCGTCAAAGATCTCAGTTAACTCTCTCTCTCTCTCTCTCTCTCTCTCTCTCCCCCCCCCCCCCCCCCCCCCCATGCATCTAATTG
>JAXBDA010001985.1:0-47682 GCA_036023075.1 Gaultheria prostrata | reverse complement strand
CAATAAATATAATCCACCAAAATTAGCCTCATGCCTTCAAAAATATTATAACGCTGGTAATAGCCGAAGTGCCGCAAAAATAATTAAATAAGACGCAATATAAAAAGAAAATTTTATGCGACCAATTCTAAATATGAAACGAAAATTTAGGGCCGTCACATGTGGATACTCGGGGACACAATCGGGTAGTTCACAGACACACTTGGCTACGTTGCGGTCACATGTGGGTACTTCGTGGACGCTTGTCATATGTTTCGATCATTTGTAGTATCTTTTGGTCATTTCATTCATGTGTGTCTTTCTATATGCACCTATCATTCATTATACACCTAGCGTTAGTAGAAATGTTTTCCTACTGGGCTAGTGAGTTCACTCTATTATTTTCAGGTAACCGGCAAGAAGCATGAGATGGATGCTTGGAGTGTGAATGCATGATTTTCTTGCACGAGAGAGAGAGAGAGAGAGAAAACAGGACCCGAAGCTATTTGTCACTTAAAGCACAAAAAAAAATATATATCTTCACCTTTCAAACCTTTTGCCCTACAATTTCTCACAACCATTACAAATTCTCATCCTTCCGTAAAAAATTGAATTCATTTCATGCTTGGTTTATTAACCTGTCTTTTCTTAGATTTTACATTCTTTGAATTCATTTTATGTTTTCTTACTTTACAAATGTGCAACGAAACCAAAAACCCAGAATCTTTGGTGCTCGTAGGCAATATTAAATAGTGATTTTGTATTCAATAAGCATGCAACATTTTTTCCTTTTGATAAGAAATGCAATGCATAATTTAAGTAAAAATAGCTCACAATTTCTGTCAATACTGACAATTGAATGTAAAATGTTAACCAACATTAAACCCTCAATAAGAGTAGTGCACATAAAGCTAGAGAGTCATTCCCATCATTGAATAAATAATTCCATCCTTTTTATTCGACTATTACAATCCAAATTAAAAATGCATAAAAAGAAGGAATCAAATACTAGGAACTACAATATCATAATGAAGATTCACCGAACTTCGAATCATTAAGTAATAACTTCCATCCTCAATCATAACTTTCAATCTTCAAAAAGTAGCTTCCAATCTTCAGAAAATAGCATCCATGATGCAGCAGAACAACAGGGCACCACAACTGGGTAACAAAGCACAAATTAGAGATGAACTTATATATGAGGATGTATGTAACTTTTATGTGAGTGCATGTAGGTACTTTTGACCTTGCAGCATAGTTGTAAAGAACCTATGTCCTTTGTATCCTTTTTGTGTAGAAATCCTACGATATGATGACATATCATATGATAAATTTGGGACGTATTTTATGATTACTTATTGAAAATAAGTCATACCTTATATTAAGAACACCTAGCCCAATGCATTCTAAATCATTTCATCTTATTAGAGTGACATTCAATCCATATATATATATATATATATATATATATCATGTTTTACATGAATCAGATAAGGGCTCTTTTTCTTTTTGCTTGACCAATGCACCAGAAAGCCTTAATGTGATAGACCCCAGATGGGAGACTGGGAATTTCTCATCCTAAAAACTTTTCATATACAACACTCATTTTTCTTATGTGTAGCAGATTTTTAGGTTGTAATTAGGGAGATGTTGTAATACTAACTTTAAATTTTTAATTGTATATTACCTTTTGTTTATGTATCTTACGTTATGTGATACGTATCACGATACTATTCAAAAAATAAAAACAACATTACAAGATACGTATTCTGATTTGAAAATAAAAATTGTTCGCAACCAGATTCAGTTTTCTTAGGATGTGGGTATTGAGTGTGACATTGACCATTTCTCATGCAAGGGCAGGTCGGAGGTGGAGTGACATAGATTGGCCGTGGAGCAACGTAAGGACCTTGAAGAGGTGCACCATAGGTTGGTGGTGGAGCCAAATAAGGGCCCTTAACCGAAGCACCATAGCCTGGTGGCGGAGCGCCATAGCCTGGTGGAGGAACAGTATAGCCTGATGGCATTGCACCATAGCCTTGTGGCCGAACACTATAGCCTGTTGGCATTGCGCCGTAAGTACCCTTACTAGAAGAATCTACAAATAAAATTCAAGAAACTATTACATTCTTTTTAACATGGCAAATTTCATTCAAAGCCTAAAGCATTACAGGAAGAATAAACCATCACTGCCGATCATCTAGAGAGACAAGCACATGCACATCGAAGGCTCAAATGGCACATATTGCAAAACAGACCGAAAACAAGTTCGGATATAAGGCGAGTCACATATGTGGTATACATACCTTCAAATTGGTTTTGGATCTTCTGATCATCGAAGCCCATGTTAAAACAATCCTTGGTAGGGAGGATGAATGTATATGAGAGCAGGTGGATACGCACAACGAATGTTTGAGATGAAGAAGATGAGAAGGCCAATATATAAAGATTGAAGTAGTTTTAAGAATAGATGATTCATTGATGTACAACTGTACTACATTTGTAATTAGCTAGGACTATGTTAATATAGCATGTCTGGGTTGTCATTACAGGAAGAAATTCAACGAGGTGGGTTGAAACAAAATCTAAAGATAGATGATTCGTTTGTGCACAACTGTACTCTATTTATAATTAGCTAAGACTCGTGTTAATTATAGCGTGTCTGGTTGTCATTTAGGGTAGAAATTCGACGACAGGACTTTTAAAAATATTATTTAAGTACTTTTCTGGTATTGCATGCTAATCGATAAGGTTGAAAAAATTCTGCAATAAGAAAACTCATTTCTACTCAAACTATATTGTGGTTGTATTTTGCTATATGTAGTAGGTTGATTTATTACTGCATTCGATTTCGTAGAGAACATCTGAAAGATTATTGACCTCGTCATCGGATACAAATATAGTTATAAAATATTAGAGATGACAACTACTCCATAGAACAATGGTTAAGACCAAATATCGTTCTTCAAGTACTGGATGGCTGAACTATGTTAAATACAAATAATGTCTAAATTAATGAAAAAAGATTTGTTTGTGAAAACTATGACTTATAGATAATAATAAAAGTAATGACAATTTAAAAAAGAGAAGTCTAGGGTTCGAATCCACCACCACCACTTAATACTAGAGGCCGGGGCACATGCAATGCATGTGCAAGTTGAACTTTGTCAAAAAGAAGTACATAAAAGCTAGCTTATCGTTTGATCGCTTGTGCATCGCATTATCCTTTTTGGCAAAAAAAAATCAGGAGTAAAAATCAATATTATACAAAATAAGTTATTCCTACTTTTCCATATTTGTGTAGAGTGTCGTGACAGATTGCAAGTAATTAATCACAGGAGGTTTCCATGTAAAGGAAAAAAACACTTTGTAATAGGTTCCTCACCTTATTGCAAAATATTCACAATGTATGGTTATGTTAAAATAGAAAGAGGGCAATGGCTAAAATTTAAGGAAGAAAACAATAGCCTAATAGGTTCTCAACTTATTGGAAGAAATTTACTACTACGATTCTATTAAAATAGAAAGAGGCCAATGGCTAGAACTTATTAAGATTACTTCCTGGAAACTAAAATTTCATGGGTACATGCAAATTCTATGTTGAAGGGTACACAATTTTTCTTTTCTTTTTTTTCTTTTTTGGGTTAAGTTCGATGCTCGAACAAATGTGATGCGTGTGCAATAGCGGAGAAAATCTGGGAACAATTTTCCACAGCAAAGAAAGCAACGGATCTAACTTGCGTTTGCAATTGAGAGTTGACAGATAATTACAAAAAAAAAAAATTAAAGTCTCCCAATATATCAACCCCATGAACCTAGGCCTGTCAATGGACCGGATTTAATCCGATCCGATCCGATCCGGAAAAATCCGAATCCGATAACTCCAATCCGATAATCCAATAATCCGAATCCGGTAATTCAAATCGGAATCGGATCGGATTCGGATTTTATTGGATTTTATCTGATAAGAATCCGATCCGAAATCAATTTTGAAATTTTTCGGTGCTTGGACAGCAGCTTCATGATGCAGCCATACATTCCAGTTAATCTCTATTACGGCCCAATATTCTTGTTTTTAGACCAGCTAGAGAAGTTTTTGTTTTTTTTTTTGTCTGCTTTCAAAGGGAGTCATTTGGTGTTGAGTTTAGCGCCTGGGGGTGGTCAATCCCGTCGGGCATGCTTCAAGAAGGGTGAGGGTGAAAGCCCAGGTGTGATGCCAAAGTTTTTTGTGAATGGAGCTTGGAGTCGTTCGTCGTGGGAAGGAGCTGCAGCCTGGGTTTTGCTCTCTAGATCATCTTTTGTGCAGGAAAAAAGCGGTTAGGAGGCTTTGGCGATTTAGGATGTTTTGTGCTGGGCTCGGAGCAGATCAATTTCCATGATAGAAATTCTAACGGATTGTCTGATTTTAGACTAGAACTACATTAACTTCAGAGTCCCAGAATTAGTTGAGGTGCGTGCAAGCTGGCCGGACATTGGGTTGTAAAATAATAGTCACAATATAATTAAGAGTAATACATCATGTTGTCCGTCATGCTCCACAAATTTCCTCAACATAGTAGCAAATGAATATTTGTAAAAAGGGACCACACTTTGTTTTCTTCTAAATTATACTCACACTTAACAAACCCTGCCTTATGAAAATGTTGTAGGTGAAAAAAAAAAAAAACCGGATTATACTCGGATTTTCGGATTGGATATCCGGTTTTTCGGATTCGGATTCGGATTTTTTATTTCGGATTTTGCGAGTTCGGAATCGGATCGGATTTGAGCTACTTCGGATTCGGATTCTACCGGATTCGGATCGGATTCGGTCCATTGACAGGCCTACATGAACCCATCAGTGGGCAATTTTTTGCTTCTTTTTAGTTTTCAGGAACAAATAAAAGGATTCAAAAAGAACAACTAATGGTAAAGGTAAAATAACAGTGGAAAGTAATGAGCAGTGCACATGAAGGTACACACACCTATTAGTGCACGTTGGTCAAAGTTCTTCACATTTGGACGACTTCTTCACATATACATGCCTCCAATAGTGAAGTTGTCGCAAAAGCAAAATTGGTGGCAAAAACCAAAAATTGGTCCCTCTCTCATGTCTTGGACAGGTTTGTTCCAAATTTTCTTTTTCTGTGAAACTAATCACTTGTGAAGATGAAGAAACGGAGCAGTTGAAGGAAAAGAGGGAGTATCCAAATGTGGGTATGGCAGTTGTTGTCGGGACATGAGTAATGGGTATGACAGTTGGAGACTTGGAGTGAGATAATTTTACACTTTTATCCCGGCAATTATTTCTCGCCATGGTAAAGAAAACAGTAGAATTTTTTTTCCTTCAAGGGTAATAAGGGAAATCACAATTGTGATAGGCTTCAAAAAATGGACACATAAAACTGGTACTCTCCCTTTATATATTAAAATAGATGTATAAAACCTAGTTTAATATTCAAACCAACTATGATTATTGCTAGAGCTTGCAATTCCTACCAATCATCGCCAAAAAAAATAATCATGATTTGTCAATCGGTATAGAGTATAACATTGCTCGAACCGTTTTACTAATATGACCCATCTTAATAGCATGATGTTCTAATTGTACGGCTTAGCTTACAGGCATAACCTATCTCAATCATCCAAATCACAAATTAAGAAAACCATTGCAATGATTGCATGACTGTATTTAATATTGTGAATATAAATATAAAGATGGGTAGGAAATTTTCAAACCAATTCATATTATGAAAAAGAATCTTTATCATGCAATCAGGACTTGAATAAAAACTATGAGTTTATTAGGAGTACTTGAATAATAGCTTCATCTGTACCCTAAAGTGGTTTAGCCCCTCATAATGGAATGAGTCTTTGAATACTCTCCCTCTATTCCTTCTCCTTGGTTCTGATGTAAAAGCACCTTTAAGGTACTTCTAACAAATCCAAGCGAACTAGGAAACTCCAAACCGAAAAGGAAATTCGGATAAAATTCTACTCAGCACATATGACTCTGATTGTGGACCCGTTTTGATTAGTAAACTTTATTTTGACATAATAAACTTCAGAATTGGAGAAATCTTATTTCATGCAAAGTTGTAACTCTTTAAACCAGATTTCCAACCCAATTTGAATCGCCTCAATCGGATAACGGAGCAGAAGTTATGATAAAAATACCAAAGTTGTGCAACTTGAATCCGAATTCAGAATGTAATCAAACTCTTGATTTTTCCTTCCAAATTGGATTGGTCTTGGTTTCCTTGCATGATCTTAAGATTCTAAAGTCTCCAAGACTTCTAAATCTTCTAAGTGTATTTATTTTTTTATTTCTCACTTGGACTTCCAAATTGCACCTCGTCCATTCTTTGTTTCCTTAAACTTCTAAATTAATGCCAATGTCATGCAAACGGCTCCAGTCTACCTATAATCACAAAATAAGCCAAGTAAGATTTCTTTCAGAACTTACCAAGTAGTATGTATAAATTAAGGGGTCTTCATGCATACATTCCAGCTTCCAGCACTTGTCAATTATACCAAGCGAAATGTACGTAAGAAGTAATGACAGCTTGTTTTGGTTCAAAGTATTCAGCATTGGTAAAGAATGGAAATAACTTTTTCTTAAAATGTAACTAAAGCAAGTACCTAGCATGGAGTCAGAGAGTTCGACCCAAAATCCTAAGAGGATTCGAAGATCTTGTAGCAAGGGCTACTCTCTGGAGTTTGCAGCGCCCCAAAACAATGTTTTGGAGCCAATTAAGCAGTCATTGGCCCAAAATGACCTATTTTCCCTGGACAAGACATTAAAGAGTGTAAAAATTGCGGAAAACGCCAGAAATATTGCTTCACCCCGGCCCACACATCATTGTGATAGGAAAGAGCAATGCTCAAGGAGCACTAAATAGTCTCGGTACAGAAAAGCAAGCATTCGAAGTTATTTATTCATCTATATATAACCGATATCTGTGTCCAAAAAAAGTGAATTTCTGTTAGTGTTACAATGAAAGGTTTCCTGTTCTTTTGTGAAATGGTACAAGTACATGGAACTCATTGAACATACAAAGATTTGATGCCATAATACAAATAACAACAATAAGTTAGTTTTCCGCAAAGGTGGAAAAATCTACAAAAGGAAAATGAACAACAAAAAAATAAATAAAAAATAAAAAAACTCAATCATGAAGGAAGAAGTAAATATTTCCCTTCTCAACTAGAGAAGTGGCTTGGGGAACTCTTGAACATGGTGTGCCACATATATGCTCTAGAAAGCACCATCTCCAACTCTACATGGTTCCAATTCTCAGTTGGAAGGTGTTGGAGGAACATCACCATCTCTTGGAAATCAAGTTTCTGGAGCTTATCTGACCACTAAAAAATGAAGCACAATACGATTCAGTCTTTTGAATTTCCTTTAAAGAAAGAAATAAAAACGAAGCAACACACACATACTTTTAGATTACCGACGAAAGAAGGTTCAGGAAATTTTGCACATACGAGAAAGAACCATTCAAAAGGGGGAAGTATTAACCTTTAGACAACCAATAGCTCTTTATTGACAAAAAAAAAGTCCCAACGCACATGGTCGTATGCCTTCTCAATTTCAAGTTGGAAATGACCGCAAATTTTCGACTTCCAAGTCATGTAAATACATAGCACTCACTGCGTCCAGACAGCAGCAAGTATCTGGTGATATGGCATTTTGGGACTCCAAAATCACAACATGCCACACTCCTGTCCGTCGTTAAGCCAAAATTTTAGCAAGTTGTTGTACTCCCAATGAGGCTAATAGCGCTGGAATCTGTAATGTTTCTACCCAGTCCTCGTTAGGAATCAAAGCCACAAAGACACATTAACACTCCTCTAAAGCTAGCGTGCCCATGAAAATAGTGCAGCATGGCCCTAACATATTCTTTTACTATATCTCAGCACACTTGAATGAACACCATCGACGTGCCATCCATCCCAGAGGTCTTCTCACAATTCAACACTTTCAAAGCACCGAGCACCTATAACAACAATAACAGAACCCATCTTAGTCCCCAATCATTGGGGGTATGGGCGGGGATGATTGGAGACGGACCTAACCTTTGGCAATATGCATAAAGTGGCTGCTCTCAGAATACCACTGAAACAGTGGCCCCCTAAACCTCCAAGAACCGAGGAGCTAAAGGGACATTTTGTTGCAGAATCATGCCCCCAAATCAAAGCCAAAAGGCATCAGAGAGGACAGGCTTAGAGACCCAAAGAACTCACCCTCACCAACCCCCGTCCCCACGGACCAGATTTTGAGATATGCAACCTCTTATCCACTCATCTCACAAAGTCCACCCATTTACAGATATGCACCCAATTTGATTCTCTACCCAGTGAGCATTGGCCATTGAACTGATGAAGTGAGTAATAAAGTTCCCATCTTTTAGCCACAAAGCTCTAGATTTCTCCACCCAACTAGTCGCCTTATCGACACACCCCTGGCCCCCTTCCAGGACTCCACCCAGAGCCTCCTTATAAATGGAAGAAATAAAATCTGACACCATAATTTGAGAAATAAAATCTAACACCCTAGATCTCCAACCCTCCAATCTCCCAAACACCTCCATGTTCCAAACCTAAAATCTGTTCTTTCAGAATTCAGACCAATTAACCACAGGAAGTTCGAAACCACATTTCAAGTTGGAGAATATCTGAATTTTAAAAATGAAATAACGTTGGCATACACCAAGCAGACATGCATATTAATAGGTGATGGCTTAGGCAGAAATTACCATGGCAGATCATAAACATATTAACTGCTGAGGCCTTCTTTTTACTTGGTATTGTTGATGGTTGGGGTGGGAGGATAAACGCATCATCCACCATTCTTAGCTTAAGAAATAAACATACTTTCTAAAATGTCCACCTGGTAGGAGACTCCAACAGTGGCACTGAGATAATGCAAGCTTTTTTACGAGTTCGCAAGATTGACCATGTGAGAGAGATTTTTTGTGAAACATGATTTGAACCATAACAGCCTTTCAAGAGAACAACAAAGTCGTATGTAACTGTACAAGCTAAAACAATGTCCTATGCAATTGTACAGTTAAAACAATTGTAAACTTGTCGCAACAGACTAGCTGGAAGCATGCATGCTGTAAGATCCCTAGTTATCAAAAGACGCATGTCTATAGCCCGTATCCCGGTATTCAACTTAAAGGAAATTTTGTATAGATATACATGTCAATTTATTCAACAAAAAGTTCCGGCAGGTCAATTGGCAGAAATAGCTTACCGTTAAAAGAAAACTGGCAAATATGTACACAAGGAAATCTGGCAATGCATCTCCTTCAGCGAGGTATGTGTCCCACAACCGGGTAACGAGATGGAAAGGTAGCTAAAAGAACATACAAATGCGTTAACAAACTTTTCAATTACTGGAAACACGTACGCATCTAAACCCATCAGTTATCGGGTGGATATCCATTATATCTCGAGACCAAAGGTTTGGCCTCCTTGGAACAACAATGGATGAAAAAACAAAATAAAGGGAACAACAAGAATCACAATTTTGCTCAAGGTAAAAGACAAACCTCTTGTATGAGAAGACAATTGAACCACCGGAAAGCAAACTGAAGGAATTCAAGCCCTTGCTCCTCAATGTGTCTTGAAACAGGGTCTGGAAAATAAAAAAATTAGGGCATATTATTCAACATTCTCATCCAAGAGCACGGGGACAACAATAAATGAATACTATCTAAACTGGATCCTTAAGTAACTAAACACATGAAAAATCAAAAAGTACATGGAAAATAACTCTCCCAACTCTCACCATTTCCTCTTATTTCATTTCTACGCCCACAATGGCCAGTCGATCAGTCCTCTGTACTCTCTACAATCCGGCGTGATTCAAGGCTTTCAAGAATCGAGGACTAAAGATGTTGAGTTCCAATTCTATAGATGGTTAAACTACTTTTGCACCATTTTTACGGATGTTTTACTTGGGAAATATGTAAAAAAAAAATTACGGCATACACGGGTTTCATTAGTGGGTTCGATTCTTAGAAAAATCTGAAACACAAGCAAAAGAGAAATGGCAGTGGATGAAATTTGCATTTTAAAATCAGGTAAGAAACACCAGTTGTAAGAGGGCATGCAATAAGAAATTTAGCTATGGGCAGACATACCATCAATCCGCCTAACCAATTCCTTCAGCCTAAATACAAGTCTCTGAATTCCTGGTTGAGCAAAGGTGTAATGGTCTTGCATGCCATCGAGCAACTTTGATAGGCACCAATAGCAATCAGCTTCGATATTAGATATTTTCTCTGGAGGTAGATCCAAAATTGTCCAATCTTCCACACTGCCCTCCAAGAATTCTGATAAGAAAACTACTAAAAAAGGCGTAGCAAGATCATTTATTCCTTGAACATATCCACTTGCAGGATGTCGGATGGCCCTGGGGAACAGTGATAAAAGATACAGAAAACTTGGATGAGAAAATAAGAAACATTAGCAGAATGAATAAAGATGTCTTTATGGCCACACATGTCTTAAAACGGTTTTTTATAGTTAAATACTAGATGAGTAATTCAAGATCTAAACACGAGTCAAAGATAATCTGATGAAGAAGTAATAGTTATGGCCTATAGGTAAAGCGAACAATAAGGGACGGATCACATGTAGCTGGTGGCGGTTGCGTTTTGAGTCTTACATTGAGATTAGGAAAGAAACTTTATCTGAAACAATGATAAATTGGCTTTATATGACATGACCAAGTCGCAAATCATTGTAGAAGTGGCATACAATCCATGGAAATTTGGGATTCACATTTTTCCTGAATCACAAGTTTCCGAGTCTCATTGTGGTAGCAGCTTGAATTAAGTCAGTCACTCCCAAATGTCAGGATCGTGAGTCCAACACGGATTAATGTTTAGAACGTGAGCTACTGCATCACAGAGTCTATAAGTAAAAACGAAGGCTTGTCAATATGTAGCAAGATAGGTTTGCACAACCTAGAAAGTATCGGATCATGTGCACGGTGACAAATGTTGTTTGCATCAAAAAGCAGGTGTTCAGCACTAGCAAAAGGAAAAATTTGGTTCCAGCGGCAGACTCAGCAGAGTCTGGTGGAGTCAGCTTTTCAAAGTTGAATACCATGTCCAACACTCACCTATCAAGTTACTCATAATGGACAGCCCGCCAATCCCCACAATAAAAGAAAAACACAAGCAAAGGGAAAGAATGCACAAGGGACGTATATGCTGCAAACACCAGTAACCACAACCAACAATAGGTAATAGTTGACATAATGCAGCAGGCCAATCATTGACCGCAGCAACAATTTCCACTTGAAATCCATATCCTTTAAGTTCATACTGGACTTTAAATTGTGGTTCCAGATATCCAAATATCAGCAGCTTCCAGGGGATGCAAACTCAAACAAATATACTAATGGAGGACAAAACACGGTCGCACGGGCAATAATCGCAGGGGGGGGGGGGAAGGGTGAGAGAGAGAGTAGCTAACTGCAAGTGCTTTCAGATTCAACGAGGTAAACAAAAGTATAGATGTCGGTTTGGTTATGAAACATGTTAAATTCTGTATTTGGTTAGTCAAGCGTGAATATGAAGATTTGACCAAAAGAAGAATTTCGTTCAGAACCTGATTCTGGTTTCATATTACATTGGTTCTTCTTCATTAGGGTCAACCACAAGATTAGTAGCCTTATGAGGGTACCTTGAGCATTTTTGAGCTCTTCATTCTCATTCAAGGTCCCCACATGTTTTAGATTGAATTGCTCTACATTAAAACCACAAATCGCATTGCAAATTTGCCATGGCAATGGTCTTCTATCTTTAGCCCTTTAGTAACTGAGCCCTCCAAAATGGAGATCGAAGCATGGAGTGATTCGACAAAAGAGCTGAGAAGGTAAGAGCAAGTGGTAATCTATGTCGTGGAGCATTGAACAAAAGACTTCAGAGTTGGGTGTTTCATATATGGCCTGTACTTTCCAGCTAATTCCTGTAACTTCTGTTTTGGTAGTGGATTTAATGAGGTTGTTGAGGAATTACTCAACCCAAACCACAAACTGGTGGTAATCTAGATCGCGGAGCATTGAACAAAAGATTTCAGAGTTGGGTGTTCCATATATGGCCTGTACTTCCAGCTTCTCTCGATTCCAGTAATTTCTATTTCGGTAGTGGATTTAATGAGGTTGTGGAGGAATCAGTCAACACAAACCACAAACTAACCTCTCTATTGAAATCCCAAACTCAGATCTGATCTTTGATGGTCCAGTGACCTTGTGGTCACTGCCGGAGTTTGAAAGGCAGCAATGGTGGGTATGCCATTGCTGGGGACTGCAGTATCTGTCTCGGTGTCGGACTCGTTTTTTTGTGGGGTTGCGGCGGTGGCTTGATCTCTCCCTAATTGATGAAGGTGGTGGGCAGTGGTCGTGCATGGCGTGGTTCTCTACCTAACCGATGGAGGCGATGAGGCCATGTCCTAGGGTGGCAATCTTGAGATCAAACTTGGATTCTGCTCAGGCAATCAAAAACTAGGTAAAAGAGACTGAGAAATTGAGCAATCACTCACATGTGTAAGGTAAGCAAAGTAGAACGAGCTAAGGACTTGGGATTTTGTCCAGCCAGTCACTCCAGAATCATGGGAAGGCACACTAATGGATTTCCATGGAAAAGGCTTCCCTTCCACAAAAAGTAGGATATCCACTTTAACGGCAAAAACAATTACCACACGCTTAGAGAACGATGGGGCAGCATAGCAACAAATGGCTGTTACGTTCCTATTTGACCTCAGTATTCTGAGGTAAAGAATTATTTGACTCTCCCTTCAAAATACAGACCGTGGAACAGCCACTATCCCAGTTTAGTTCAGTGCACATTCGACAAGGCCATAGAAATTACTTGTTTTCTTGTTTGTCTTCCATACATGTGGTTGGTTATCACAAAGCTACTCAATACCAAATAAGTGAAAATCAAAGGTGAGAAGAGAATCTAACCATGTATACAGGATGCGCTCCAAGGACTTCTGAACCACTGCTTGCTGAAAGAAGGTGACATCAGGAACGGTTCTAGGACAATCAACGGAAATCTAAGCAGGACAAAGAAAGTATAAGAGGTTGGAACATGGAGTAGAAATCACAGAATAGTCAAGGGCCTTCAGGGAAATGATAATTGGAATGCCGTTCAGTCATCATCCTCAATACCTGGCGAAGCATGGTAATCTCCTCATCTGTACGCTCAATATCTGGAATGTCATAATACTGAGCAACACAATCGAGATACTCAAGACGCTTTCTTCTCAGAACTCCCTCTCTTCTATCTGAATTAGTTGGTGCATATCCCTGTTGTCAGTGCAATTTTCTTTAATAAATGCAACAATACAATAGAACTCTGGTTAACAAAGCATTTTATGAATATGCCCTTGCGGGTTTCACAAACTGAACTTAATGTAATAGAATGGTTCTGAATCAGCAGACGAGGAGCTAGAGTAATACGCAAGTATAATACACAGATTCCGAATAATCCAAAAGCTTTTATTTGGCAATCTCATTTGTCTTTACTATCTTCCCCCCCCCCCACACACACACACAAGGGCTCCGGCCTTCTAGTAGCGGTGGCGGGAGGGGTCTCATCTCCCTTCCACCCACCTTTTTGGTTCTTTTTTCTGTGTTTTTGCAGGTTCGGATCATGGATGGCGTGGTGGTGGTCTCCTTGGCTGCCATTCTCCTGGCTGTTTATGAGAACCAAAGTGGCGGCTTCTTGGTGGTCATTCACGGAGTCCGGCCGCTAGCAAGGGATGTGCCGGCGTGGTTGTTTTCCTCGGTTGGCGGCCCTCGGTACCCTTCTCTCCTGCTCCCCTCCCTCTCCGCTGGCTTAGCCCCTTTTTCGCCGGCTTCTTTTATCCTCCGTTGGGTTCATTGCTTGATGATCCCGTTTTTACTTAATGGCGTCGGTGGATGTTGTTTGCTGCCACTGTCTCTGGGCCTTTTCCGTCATTGCTCACCCGCCGGTTTCTCATTGTTGGATGGGATTGGTTTGGACCTAACCGCAAGGGATGGGGACTGTTGGGTGGTCTGGTGGTGGTGGTGGTGGTGGTGGTGGAGGTGGGTGACGGCCGGCATTTGGGTTTGTGGGGCTGCAACAGGAGTTTAAGGTTTCCTTCTTTTGGGCTTTTGGTTTGGGCTTCAATGCTTGTATTGGGTATGCCTTTTGATGTACAGGGCCTCACTGTCTTTACTGTTTGTATTGAGCTAGGCCATTAGATGTTTTGGGCATTGCCCACCAGGTGTTTTTTTGGGCTTTGACCCATTAGGTGTGTTAATTTTTTCAACCTCGGTTGGAGTCCCTTCCCCTCTCCCCCCAACTTGATGTACTCTTGTCAAGTTTCACTAATAAATTTTATTGCTGATCAAAAAAATAATACAAAAGCAACGGTAGATTCTCTTGCCTGTACACTTGGTGAAAAAAGACCACATGCATATTAATACTCTTTAAGTCCAAACCTAGTCCACCTAGTTATTCTTTATTTTGTGTGAGAGGAGTTTGGTTTGGACTTTGGAAACCTCCTTCCTACTTCATAGTTCTTGTTTGTTCCTGAATCGAACAATCACCAATAATATGGGTCTAAGGGAGAGGGTTATAATTGCATGGGAGACTTTTAGGCTCCGTTCATTTGCCGAGAATGTTACGCGAAAAAATTAATCCTGAGAAAAATGAAATGAAGTGAAGTAAAGGAAAATAAAATTTACTTTCCTGTGAGTGTTCACTTAATAAAGGACTTTTTCAGGAAAGTGTAATTGATATGGGCAAACTTTTCCACGACAAATAATTCCTTCCTTTTTGCAGGATGCATTTTGAGGGAAAGTAAATCCTAGTGGGAAAAATATTTTTGTGGGTCCCATTATTTTCTTGGTAACTGAACACACCAAAAGCTATCGGAAAGTTGATTTTCCCATCCTTTCTCATACTTTCTTGACAATTGAACGTGGCCTTAGAGAAGCTTTAATAGAACTGCACTCAGAACATGTGTTGACATTGCCTAATCATCACTTACAGTAGAACCACTAGGAAAAGGAACAGAAAAAAGTAAAGCAAGATTAAAGAAAAACAAGATCACACTGGCTAGTAATGCCTTCTAAATAGATAAGGGCCATAAGGCTAAAAGGCCCTAACCATAGGCAGCATAATCAAGATGAAATGAAATTGAAAATTCTGGATGTAGACTTGTCATTTTGTACAAAACGTCCTAACTTTAGACGACAAAAGGCACAAAGACGTACACCTGAATTACAGCTGAACTGTATATACCTGCACTACTCATGCCAAGCCCTTTATTTCATAATGAAGGCATTATCTGCCAACCCAGTAGGCCAGTAGACAAAAAACAATATCTAATTTACGCGTTCTGATTGTTGGATCCAGGGGACAAACACTACCAGTCATAATGCCTTAAAAAAAGTTAGTACTTGGTATGTTACAAGTCAAGCTTACCAAAAGAAGCCTCCACACAGTTGGCCGCAGATATGGCGGGACACCACTCCAAGATAGCTCACGCAATTTGTCTGCAATATAGGTCATTAACAGGAGAATGTTGAGATAAATGGTGGTAAGACTTTGCTAGATAGAATTAAAAACGAAAACCTTCATGGGATGATAATGGTAGCAACAACGTAAGATAAGATGGCACACAAAAACTCAAGGTGGTTTGGACATGTTTGTCGGAGATCGGTCGATGCGGTAGTTAGGAGGAGCAATATGGTTAAGGTAGAGATGGAAGCAATATGGGGAGACGTAGACATAAATTGATTTTAAAGACGTTAGTTCAAAAATACCTAGGTCCCTTGGATATCACAAAACAAGATGCCCCCAGCGGAGCTCAATGGAGAAACATGAACCCCAAACGGATTCAATGGAGCTCAATTGTTAGAGCATGTGTCACATTGGTTACTTATAACCCCAACCTAGGCAGCCTATCCACTCATTGTCAATAGGTTTTAACTTGGATGCTTTAACGGGCTGAAATGTTCATAATTCCCAGGAGACCAAAATCAAAATGAAGCATAACGGAATCCCGAAATTCCAAATGTTTCAACCAAACATAACGGAACATACCGAAGTTCTATGAAACATGCGGAGACGTGAGTTGTTTCAACAATATCAAGCATTTTTTAAATTTTTGACGATGCCATTATGTGTTGGAAATGTGTTCGAAATCATTCCGAACCCAGCAAGACGAAAAACTTTAAAGGTATATCAAGTAGGATCCTAGAGTATTGAAAGCTGGATTAATATTGTATCCCAGCTTAGATCACTAGCATTTCTGCCTCTAGACGAAGCCTTCCATGCACAAATATGTTTCACCCTAGAACATCTCCATTCAAGATTATCATCCTTTGCCATGAACAGAAGAACCAAACTGCAAAGAGAAAGGGTAGAAAAGTATTAGTGTACCTAAGATAACGGTTTGACCTGATAATGCTTTTGTGAACTTCATAAGCCTTGTAGAATCAGTAGCTCTAGCACCCATTGTTGACTTCTGAGACTCTCTTGGGATATCCTCACCGCTTGAGGTTGATGATCGTGACTTGTTACCAGTTGAATTAGTACTTGGAGTGCTTTTACTTTTGATGTCATCCTAAATTGATGAACAAATAAATGGCTTAAAACTGACGAAATCACCAATGTCCAAGTCATAAGCTTGGTATTCTGTAATGATTTTGCTGACAACCACCCAATGGGTGATACATAATAAACAAAACGGCACAAAAGATCGAAACACATTCCACAAAATGCAATGCATGTTTAAATAATTTGTAACAATCCTTGTGGATATCAATGCACTTTTGCAAGGTTCTAAAACTCGCTAGGCGCTCCCAGGGCGGCCAGGCACCGTCTAGCTTCCAGGGCCGAGTACTCAGCGCCTAGTCGGGCTAGTCGGCGAGGGGCCTTCTAACACCTAGGCGGCGAGTACTCGCGCTTCCAGACCTTCTTTTAGAACACCGACTTTTTGCACATTAAGGGGCGGTTGTTAGCCTTTCACTCTCTGCATATGAACAAAAGTATTGGTATGTTGTTATTGGTAACTGTCATTACCTCAACGAAGTCATCCAGCCATTCGCTTGTTCCAGCATCTTTGTTTGAGAAACTCCTGTCAATATCTGGGGAGCGTAAACTTGAGTCACTTGGCGGGTCTGATCTACGCGTTAACAAAACCTTGCCAGGGAAACTGCGACCTTTAAGCAGCCTAAATAGTATGAAAGGAGTCGAATCACATATGGCAAAGAAAAAAAAATGGTGAATATACAGCACCAATGTATGCAACATATTCCGCATGTTGACAATGATAGTTATGCGTCCACCATAATAATAATGAAATCGAAAAGTTTTAAGCAATAAAAGCAATATGCAGTAAACAGTTAAAGTTCGAGACAAAATAGTACAATGTCTCCCTTTGATGTGAACTGGTGATCTTGAAACTACTAAGAATAAGAAACTTGGATTCAACGCAACAAAGTCAATTTTTTAGCCGATAAATGGAATAGATGTACTAAATACAAGAACATGCAGAAAACCAATTCATCTGGCTCTTGAAACTGATAAGTGATAACACCTGTAAACAACATGCACACACCACAAAAGCAACAAACCCTCTAGGATTCAATTTTCATAACGCAATTGGAGATTTGTATATATGGACTCACGCACAAATACAGCATATACGCAGCTAAAGAGAGCAAGACAGAAATAGATAACGATAATATTTTATCATTCTCATAAAGAATACGCAGTCATGAAGAGAAAATAGGTTGACAAGCATTGAAAAGAACAAGCAAAAAATCCTCAAAAATGTTAAAAATCTAAACACCAGACCACCCACATTACCATTTCCACTAATCAAATCTAGTGCAAATGAATCCTAACTTATCCCAGAACAAATGACCAAATCCAAAAACAGATCCATGGAACATACTACCGAAACACATCAAATTCAATCGGATCCATATCTCACCGTTAACTCTGAATTTCCGATCCTATAACTATTCTCCCAAATGGGTATCCCAATCTGGTGAAAGCTAAACGAGTTCTTGATAATTTGGGTTTGGTAGTGCAAAGTTAACTAGTAGGGAATTGGGGAAAACACATACCCTTGTACGTTCTTGAGGGTTTGGTTGAGACTTGTGAGAGTACTATTACTGCTATCTTTGCTTCGATCTTCTTCTCTGCTGTTAGTATTGCTGTTGTTCATGGTTTCAGGGCAACGACTGTAGTAGTTTGCTTGTTCAAACCCAAGAAGAGCTTACTACAGGACGTGGAATTTTTTCAATTACGCCCCGGTACTTTAATCATTTCTCAAACACACCCTTTTATACAGGAGTAACCGAGTAAATTTTTTCTAAATGTCTAAAATACCCAGAAAACATACACAGAATTTACTCAGAAATTGAAAATTTGTGGCCTAGATTTACTCCAGGTGAATCTAAACCATTGATTTTTGAATTCTGGGTCAATTATGTGTATTTTTTCTGGGTATGTAGTGGTGCTCAACTGAAAGAACCGATCATGCCTTTATCGATATCCAAATGAGTTAATTTTTCATAGGAACTCTTACAAACATGTTTTAAATAAATCGAACGGCTCTGATTATTAGTGTGGGGCTCCGATTATAGTTATGTCAAATGTTGTGTTATTCATTGTGTCCATTGAACCGCCCCTATATATATACTAGCAAATGATCCGTGCCTGAAGGCACTCCACTGAACGAAATTCGAGTATGAAATACTAGAATTTGCACCGAAACCCATTCATAGAAGGTTTCCAAAAAAAAAGTAACAAAATAATAGAGCATCGCAACTAAACGTAATATGATGAAAATTACAAATTGACATTCAAAAAAATATATATATACAACAAACCAGCTAAAGTGACAATTGCTCATGGTGGAAATATGGAAAAGATAGACGACATAATTAATTTTTGGCTATTACGTGATTGAAGCTTTCCTTTTCAATTGTTGTTACGTGAGTGAAGAGAGAATGAAAATTTGTGTTCCCAAATCAGCAATCATGAGTAAGGAAGGGGGGAGAGAGAGAGAGAGTATCAAAATAGGCAACGTTTTTTGATTCCCAAGTATAGCTGACCATTTAGGCGGCAAAATCTGAGCCCGAAAATGCATATTTTCCATCGATTAAAAGCTTAATCGATCTAGGCTCTTGAGGGCTGGTGTGAAATCAATCTTGACCATCCATTGGATCCAATGGCTGAAAATATAAGGGATTCAAAAAACTGAGCTCTTTTATAATATATATATATATATATATATATATATATACACAATTATAAATAATTGATATAAATTATATACACAACACGTGAAAATAAATAAAAATCAGGATTATTACAGGATTCATATGATAAGGAGGTATGATTCCCCAATATGCTTAGCATTTTCGAGATCGATCCAACTTCACCACAAAGAGCTCCACCACCAAATTTACCACCATTCAGAGGACATGACTAGGACTTGTTCGTGGTCCATTCATACATTCTACTCATATAACATTCAAAGGACCAGCTCTAAATTTCCGAGGTATTAGAAGCGATGTTTTACTTTGGAGAATTTTGGTTAAAATTTGGAAACGGTTTGTTTGCCATGGAAATGGTTTCCCTCCTTTACTTTAGGGGCCAAAACGATAATGTTAGTATGAGATATAGTTTTTTTTTTTTTTTATCAACAGAAATTTCATTCCAAATAAGCCATCCGGCATTTACATGAAATTATCAAAACGATCGGAAAGAGCTAAAACTAGTATACGAGCAAACCACAAAAGGGCATACAAGCTTAGGAGACACATTACTGCAAAAAGCAGACCGACACGATGTGGCGTAGAGTCCATCCAAGTCTCAGTAGAAGAGCAACCCAAAGCTCAATCCATTTGAGCTGTCCTTAAAACGGCTAACGTTGGCATTTACGACGTAAGGAAACAAGCCCTCACAGCCGCAAAGGGATGCTCCAATGCGAGTTCCTGCTGACACTTCGAAACTCCGGATGTGGTAGAAGACCAACCAACCCACAACGAGCCAGACCTCCAAGAAAGCACCACTGACCGGATCTGGAAAACTAGCCTGGACATCAACCAAAAACACCGAAAAAACAACAAAAGAAACAACTAATCAGACACAGATCCACCCGACAAACCCATCACTGAGTTGAACCGAGTCAAGTCTAGATGCACTGAGTTGGAGACGAGTTTGAAGGAGGCGAAATAGAATCATTTGCAATCCAGGTGGTGCTGACTAGGCAACTGTCAATTGGTGGACGGCCTTTTTCTCGTGGTGGGAGTGCGGGACACTAATAGACTTAAAGAATACTAGGTATTAGGCAACGTACTCACACGAGGTTAATGGTTGTAGTGTTTGCCCGTTGGTAAAAATTAAAGATGTGAATGCTAGGTATTTTTTTACTTAGTTCAATGAGTTTAGAAATGATATATGTTTTTGGTTTGTTTTAAGTTTTTTTTTTCCAACTCAGATAAATTGTTCATTTATTGATTTAATATAATGTAATCCAAAATATTAAAATTATTTGTAAATGATTAAAAGAATTTGGTTTTTCGACAAAACATTTTATAAGAAATGTAAAAGCAACATACCACTTGATGCAAAAACTTGCTATTAATAGATTGCAATCTATATAAAGTAGTGGGGACCCAAGCGAAACTTATAAAACCAAAGGGGAAATTCCGCAATTGTGCAACAAAACAATCAAAAGACCAAAACAGCCACAGGCAAAACCAGTAAACAGAATACAAAGAAGCGAAGTCAGAAATTACAGGGGTAAAATTGGCAAAATTCGGCCAAATGTGGTAAGACATGGAATTTGGTCAAGGCTCTATTATAGCCTTTGGTATGGATAATAGAATATATAACATTGATTTAGACAAAATGCCACTAATTTTTTAAAAAAAAATTATATAAGCCAAAATTGCCACAGCTGTCACAAAGATAACAATAGAGACTTAAAGAGGAACGAATTACGAATCACCAAATGCATGCATTCTTTTGCCAATCCAATTAAAATACAAATGCAATTAAAAAAAAATTACTGTAAAATACAACCAATTAATCAATCTAACACTAACAGACACTAAATCTACTATGCATTCAGTATAAAGAATTATACTAAATAGAACCTGACATTATCTTAAATCCCCCAGAAAAATGTTCAAGATTGATTCTAAAATTACTATGGATAAAATAATAAAAAATATTGAAATATGTGGGATGCGGAGATGAGGGCATAGGTCAACAAATAATAATTAAAAGGCCATGTAGTCAAACTCAAATATAAATAATCTTGTACTTAATATGTTTTGAACAATAAATACTAGTTTAAGTGGATAGATGTATCTTAGTGCCCGATCACTTTAGAACTTTTTTTTGTTGATGGATAGGGGGTTTGTTTTAAACCGGTTTTTGGTTTATTCGTTTTGTCTTTATTCAAATTTTTTTGCAAATGTTAGTTTTGCATAATTTTTTTATGATTTATTGGTTTCTCTTGACGAGATGAATCTAAAGAGTATAAAATTATAGTCAAAACTAATTTTTTTTAATAAAGCCAAAAATACGTGGTTTATTGGTTTAATTTTGACTTTATTCAAAAAATAATTAATTTTCACTATAATTTCATGGGTTAAATTCCACGTACGGAGACCCCTTCATCCATGCCTCTTTTCCACGGAGACCCCCTAACGTTTAAAAGTGTCCAGCCCCCCTCATCTATAACCGTTAGCCACTGTGACCCCTTCTGTTACATTACCGTTAGTAGGTGGGACATTTGCAAATTTTTTAGACGAAAATGCCCTTATACGAAAAAAACACAACCATGCCGCTCAAAAAAATTTAAAAAGAAAAGTTTTGAAAAAAATATTTTCTTATAATTTTTTTTTTTTAAAACAGAAATTTCTCAAAAAAAATTATTTTTTTCAAAAAAACTTTTTTTTATAATCTGTTTTTGGAAAATAGTTTTTCAAAACTATATATTTTTTTAAATCTGTTCTTTTTTTTTTTGTTTACGAAACTTTCCTTTTTCAAAATGTTTCTTAAAATAAATACCGTTTTTCATACTAAAAAAAAAGCGGGTTTCCAACCGTTCAAAGCCTCGCTTGATTGCTGAGAAGTTAGGATATATAAGAAAACTAATAAGAGTTTGTTCATTAAATTGGGTAAAATACAGACTATTTTTAGTTACGTTAAAAAATCGCTCAACATCAATGTATAGGGTGATTCACGAATGTAATTAATTAAAAACTCATTCATATATATAGCTAAGGGTCATGTTATCATGTATGAAGTTAAGAGTCATTCTTATTGCTCGTAAGAAATTTTATCTTTATTTGGAGTCTTTGATGATATAGATTATTGTTCTGAAGCAAAGGATCGTTTATGAAACACCCTCAATAAGTGGTGCAAAAGAAACGATGGAGGATTTTTTGCGATGTGTAGCTAAGAGCCACCTTCATAGTCGATTCATAGGAGCGTTGATCTTCTTTACAAGAATTACGAGGTTTGTTTTTTTTTTTGGATAACTCACAGTGTGCAATGTGCAAGTCAGTTTATGTGCAATGTGACTTAATTCCTAAGGGCTAAGGCTACCAATCTCACGGGCCACTTCCTGACGTTACCAATTCCTGAGCATCGTATAGATTGGCTCTCTAATACTGATAGCACTTGGGAGATTTTGAACATAAAACCGTAACGTACAGTAAGCAAGCCTCAAAGTTCCAGGCATTGAGCACCGCATTAATGCTGGTTTTACATTAGTTACGACTGTATTGCTTGCTGCAATAACAATTAATGTAAAACAGTAAGGTCTGTAATGTGATCCAAATAATGCTCAATAACCACAAATTGGGCTATTTATCTCATTCTCACACCTGTTTTAGCTTCTCAATCGCCTATGTTTAACCTTCTGACATTTGCCTATCATGTAATCTAATGGCTCCATTTCGAACTGCAGCTTTAGGAATTGAGCTCTATCAACCGAATGAGAATCGGCTCTAACAAATAATACTAAAAGGTCATCGGTTAGCGTGGCATCAGACCGGGAGAAACTAAAGATGAAACTCCATTATCACTCCCTCCTCTAAGACGTACATGAATGTAAATGGTTTTCTCGGGATTTTGTGTTATTTTCAGGAATGAAGGAGCATTTATTTGTCTGTCTTGACCTTGTTTTAGGATAGGGCCTTAATATGTGGGTTATACTTCAAGGTTTTACATTTGGAATTTGGAGGGGCCTTTCTTCAACAAGGCCCAAAGCCACTGGACCAAGAAAATGTAACTATTTTTGAGGAAGCTTGGTGAAGAAGACTAGAACAAGTCCAGATTAAGGTGGTTACCATTTTTTTTTGATACATAGGAAATAAAACAGGATTAAGGTGGTTGCTGCAAAGCTCATTCTCGAAGATAAATATCGCGAGACGATCCATCTCATGTCGGATTTTGTGTTAACACAAATTAGGCAAAACCAACCCAAAATCGTCCAAATTGAAAAAATGGCTAACACAAATTAGGCCAAACCATTTCATTAGGCACTGGTGTGTGTGGATATATGTAAGATATTTGTGTTAGGACTTAGGACCATTCATTGGTTTAATCCACAGTAGCGGTGAGCGTATGAAACTTGCATTTTTTGGCTATGCATAATGCATTTGTTGTTTTGCCGACCTCAAACAACTTCGACAACCTTATCTGGCTCGATATAAAATTTTTGGGTTTGATCACAGCCGGCCCAAAACTAAAATTTGAGATGCAAGACGCTTTAGGCCTCTGAAAAGTTTATGAATTTTAGGACACTCCTATTTGGGTATCCCTTATAAGAGGCTAACAAAAAAAGTCCTATGTTTAATCCTAACTTTAGGCCCCTGAAAAATCAAAACCGGTTCTGGGTTTGAGTTACTTTCTTCTTCTCTTTTCAACAATTGCACATTTCATTTCGCGCCCGAACTGATAATAGACAAGGTTAGGAGCATTCCCTACCGACACATGTACCATGTTATTCATACTTGTATATTTGTTATGTAAACCTTGAATTAATGGTATTGCTGTTTATTGTTTCCCCAGTGCAATTTTAGTCGTTTAATATGTCTCTCATGTTTACCATTAAACATTTGACACGAGAAGAGGGTCCCGCTCCAAATTCGGGGCGTGTTCCAGGAAATCCAAGCTGTTTACTCTGTTGACCTTGATAACAAGATGATCAGACATCGGTGGCTTACTAAACAAACCAAAAAATTGTGTTGTGTAATTTTTAAGCTGAATTTTCTGATTCATTACCTGAAGAAGAAAGTGATATGTTTGCTAGGTTGCCGATGTCCAATTAACTTAATTTTTTGTGGTGCTATATTACAAATCAAAGTCTACAAAGCGAATGGCTTGGATCCTATTTTACAGATCGCGACAAGCCCTGAATTTGGAGAACAGCAAGCCCCCGGTCTGTTCTGTACCCCTTCAAGAAAATCCTAATTCTGCTCATGGTAGCGACAGCCACCGGTTGTCCCTTGCAGCTCCGTCAACCCCTTGCAGCTTCGGTCCATCAACTGTAAGATTTAAGTTTTGGGATTTTACTCGATATATTAAGATGCCAAACAAATCATTCATTGACATTAAATTTTCGAATTTCAACCACCCTAATGTGGCAGCGGAGAGGAGGACCCCAAATTGGTCGTTTCTCCCTCGTTCTTAGATCTGAGGGTTTCTCTCCAATTCTTAGATTTGGGTTTTGTTATTTTGCCTGGATCTGTTTTTCTCTTGATGTTGGAGTGTTTAATTCCCTTTTGCAATTGCTATTGTTGGCAGTTTTCTTCGCCTTGAAGAACTCGATCTCCAGTGGGTATATGCTCTACTTTGAGTTGAATCCGCAAGGTAGTCGCATTTTATGGAGATAGTAATATTTTGCAAGGCCCTCTAGTCGACTTATGCTGATTCAATCGTGATGGCTTGTCATTTTCGTTCAAGTAAACATATCGTCATTGCATGTCTAGCACGAGATTCAAATCATCCGTTCAATCATTCACTCTAATAGCTAAACGGGGCACCACAGTGCTACACTTAGAAAAGATTGAAAAAAAAACCCAACCGAACCTATAAAGAGACATATAGGTATATGTAACGCCCCGAAAATTGGGTACGTTTATAAATAAATTTCACAATTTATTTAAATAGAAAACAAACTTTCTTAAAATTCCAAAGAAAACTAAATAAAATTTTAACGGAAAGCTAAAAGTTTAGCTAACTTATTACAAACGAAATAAATTAAATTCCAACATTTGTCTGAAAAACTTAAACTTTATTAAAAGTTCGAATGAAAGAAAGGAATAGAGCCATCTAGCTAGACGCCTACTGGTAGAGCCATGGTTCCGCCACTTCGTACCCATCTAGCTGCTCCATCGACTCGAATTTAGCAGGCAGCTCTCCGTCTCTTTCTGTAACTGGCGTTGGGGACACCAGAGCCACAAAAAGTAGCACCGTGAATGGTAAAATTACACTCAGTAGGATGACTAAAACTAACCCTTTACAAAGGCATACTCATGCAACATATAACATCACAGTAAATTCAATGAGCAATAAACATTAGGATTAGAGCAGTAAATCTCAAAAATGAAAATCTTCCCAATTACAATTCACCGTTTAAACATCATTCAATCTCTTCTCAACTTTCCCAATAAGTCACCTCTACTTATCAACACATGTGTAAGACATTACCATAATACTCAAACATACTCCACGGTTCCAATTTCCAACCAAACACCCCGATAATCGGCATCGATTCCCATCCACAATATATCCCAGTACGTTAGGTGTTTTC
This sequence comes from Gaultheria prostrata, assembly GCA_036023075.1. NCBI lineage: Eukaryota > Viridiplantae > Streptophyta > Magnoliopsida > Ericales > Ericaceae > Gaultheria > Gaultheria prostrata. Next base: position 21,864 of record JAXBDA010001985.1, on the reverse strand, counting down.
CCTACACACCAAGCCCACCTCACGGCTTTAAACCTCTGGGTATATATTGCACTTGGCTCAAGACCCATACCGATAGACGTCCCGACCCATAATTTTTCATTAATAACTACTATTTTGTTACCAACTCGCACGTTTCAAACACAATATTCAACAAACTGAAATACAGAATTTATGCATCACATGGGTCCAACAATCACGTAAGTCCAATAATTCAAAAAAATAAAAAGCATGATACAAATAGTCAATATTTTCCAAATAAATGACTTAGAAATTTCAGTTAATTAAAAAAATAGTAGATTAACTCTATAAATCACGAAATTTGACAGGGCAATAGATAATCAAATTTGGAACAAACTTTATATTTCACCCGAAGTCTAGTTTTAACTTTAAATAAGGTAAAAATGGATTTTTATGCTGGACAGTGAATCTGTCCCGAAACTGCACTGAACAGGTAAATTTGAAAAATCATAGTAAATCCTACGAGCCTCGGATTGAAACAAGTTCTATATGAAAGTTTATTAACGTTTCGAGATCTACAACTCTTATGTTATATGTTTTCTTTGAATAGGTTCGAAAAAGGGTCATAACGTCCGAACAGAATATAGTGTGCCCGAAACACGTTTTTCGCTATACAATCTCGTTTTACGCTTTCGTTACCTTAACGATTCGACACCCACTATAATTACTGATTTCTATCTCATTCACAACCTTGCAATTATTATCAATACATAAAGGAACACGTAAGCAGTAAAACCTAAGTAAAAAGAGAGTTTTAATGTCCTACCTCTCTTCCGTTGACTTAAGCGCAAAAACGAATGGTAAAGTGGAATGATCACGACACCGAGGACAATTCTGTGAAAAGATAAATAAATATCCGCGTGAGCATGATAAAAATATACTCCGCAAGAAAAGATAGAAACTTATCAACGGTGGTTACATACTTGAAAGGGATTAATATGGAACAAAAATGCTAGAGATAGTCCAAGAAGGAAGAGGAGAAAAAAAAGTGAAAGGATTTCTACCTGGGAAGAGACAGAGAATGTCGAGAGAGATTGAGGAGATGCTTTTGGGTTCCAATTGATTTAAGTAAAGAAAATTGGCAGGAGATATAGATGTAGTAATTTTAGGGAGAGTGGGAGAGTGGAGAGATAAGGGAAAAAAGAATTTAGATAGTATAGTTAGGTTAGGATACTAACATAGATATATGTAAGTATATTAATATATCTCCTAATAATATAATTAAAAACATAATTAACATAAGACATTCTATTATTATTATCATTATTATTATTATTATATATATTTTAAAAAAACGATCCGTTACAATCTACCCCCTTAAACGAAATTTCATCCTCGAAATTAAATAGGATACCTCTGGTCTCGAACAAATGAGGAAAATTTTCTCGTGGCAAGTCTTCACGTTCCCACGTCGTCTCCTCGATCCCTTGATGACGCCACAAAACTTTGAAAAGCTTGATCTTCTTTCTTCGCAAAACCTTCTCTTGCTCGTCCACAATCTTGACGACTACTTCCTCGAATGTTGCAGCTTCATCCAACGTCAATTCCTTCCAGTTAAGGATGTGCTCGGGATGCGCTAAGTACTTTCGGAGCATGGACAGATGGAATACGTTGTGCACTCGAGCTATCTGTGGTGACAATGCTACACAATACGCAACCTCCCTAACCCGCTCTAGAACCTCGAACGGCCCAATAAACCTAGGCGAAAGTTTTCCCTTACGACTGAATCGGATAACTCCACGTTGTGGCTGAATCTTCAAAAACACGTGATCCCCAACATTGAAAGTTAACGGTCGGGTTCTTCTATGAGCGTAACTCTTCTGTCGACTTTGAGCTGTCACAAGTCGCTGTCTAATCACGTGCACCTTCTCGGTCGTCTCATGAACTAGATCCGGTCCCAACAAACTATTCTCTCTAACATCTGTCCAACAGACTGGAGATCGACACGTCTTCCATATAACGCCTCGTAAGGAGCCATCCCAATACTAGCTTGAAAACTGTTGTTGTAGGCGAACTCCACTAAAGGTAAATGACGCTCCTAACTTCCTCTGAAATCCATCACGCAAGCTCTAAGCATGTCCTCCAACGTCTGGATAGTGCGCTCTGATTGTCCATCAGTCTGCGGATGAAAAGCGATGCTGAAACAAAGACCCGTACCCAAAGCGGTTTGTAAACTCTGCCAAAACTGAGAAGTAAAACGTGGATTTCGGTTTGGCCCGATCGATACTAGAACTCCGTGTAAGCGAATAATCTCATCGATGTAGAGGCGGCCATACGACTCCATGGTGTCTGATACTTGAACCGGTAAGAAATGAACGCTCTTGGTCAGGCGGTCCACAATAACCCAAATTGCGTCGTTCTTCTTGACTGATCTTGGCAATCCAGTCACGAAATCCATGGTAATATGCTCCCACTTCCAACCCGGAATAGGCAATGGCTGAAGTGACCCTCCAGGTTTCTGGAGCTCGGTCTTAACTTGCTGACAAGTAAGACAAGTCGACACGAATCTCGCAACATCTGCCTTCATTCCATTCCACCAATACTGTTGCTTCAAGTCCTGATACATCTTGTTCCCTTCCGGATGAACAAAAAAAAACTTGACTTATGAAATTCCTTTAACACTGATTCCCTCATCGTTCTACAAATACCCTATCGAGAAACCTCAAACTTCCATCAGTGTGAATAGACCACCCAGCTGGGGATGTTCCGAAGCCAATTGATACTTGTGAAAATCCACCTCCTGATCATACTTTTGCACCTTCGAATCTCTTGGTGTAACGTCGGTGTAGCTACCAAAGCAAATAAGGACGCTCCTTGACTTGTAGTCGACGGCTGAAGGTTGAACCAATCTCTCTCAAAACTTGTAGAACTTTCTATAGGTGCTGCACATATTCCTCTTCAGACGGTGAGTAAATTAAAATGTCCAAGTACGACGTTAATATCTTCTTCATCAAACTAATGAAAACGGCATGAGAGTTGGTCAAACAAAACTACATTACCACGAACTCGTAATGGCCATAGCGAGTCCGAAAGGCAGTATTCGGAATATCCTCATCTCGAACCTGAAGCTGATGGTAACCGGATCTCAAATCGATCTTTGAAAAACACCATGATCTGCGCAAATGAGCAAAGAGGTCATCTATTCTAGGCAATGGATAGCGGTTCTTGATAGTTGCTTTGTTGAGCTGACGATGGTCGATGCACAAACGGAGCGATCTGTCTTTCTTCTTAGCAAATAAATCTAGAGCTCCCGACGGTGAGGTACTTGGTCGAATACACTCGTTCTTTAGCAACTCCTGAAGTTGAACCTTCAACTCTCGAAGTTTGGCTAGAGCCATTTGATGCGAGCCGTCTTGATTTCACATAAGCTGATGAAGAGTCTTGTCTAATCCCCCTTAAGCTTGAAAAGTGTCCCATCAGGAAAATGAGTAACCATTTCCTCTTGAAATAATCGATCATGGCCCGGTGAGAAGATAACCAATTCTGTCCTAAGATAATATTGAAATCGGCCATTACCCGAAGGTCGTATGTCACACGTAATCTAGACACCTCTAAAGTCACAAGCTCTATAAGCTAAGACTACCACCACGTGTCCTCTCAGAGGTGAAACTAAGCTAAGAGATTTTGCTAGTCGCTTGTTTTCCAATCTAGAAGAATATACACAGACAATGGATATCAATAATTGAGAAGCTCCAGTACTAGCTCGAACACATGAATTGAAAAGAAGGTGTCTTGAATAACTGAAGGGTTACAATACTTCAACCATGGAGATTTAAGGTTCAACAAGTGAAGAAGGCAAGTGAAATGTTAGATTGCAAAAACGTTGCAATGTAGAAAAAGTTTTTCAACGAGAGAAATGGATAAACTGTAGTAAGGTTCAAGAAAACATTATGAGTTCAAGTGATGAAAAGACAAACTACATATTTGTCTTGAAAATTGTTGTTCATGAAGGTTAGGCAAGTATGCAACGGCCCAGAAAATTATTTCGCCGACGGAATGTCAAATGTGAATTCAGAGAGGATCTCATTGGTTCAACAAAAGTTTGAAATGAAATGATTGTTGGTGTTAGACAATTCAAAGAAAGATAAGTGTCTTAAAGAATTAATCAATTCAATAAACAAGAATTCCAAAAATACATATGAGCTCAATTTTCATTTGCGAGCCTAAACTTCAAAAGGATTAAAAAGATATTTCGATTTGATATTTAGGAATTTAGTCTCAATATGATGCTTTTGGAGAAAAACAACGATAGAGTTAAATGAAAGAATGGAGAGCATATGAGTGGTAAAATTAGCATATGTGACAAGAATAGTAGAAGTAGAAAAGACACCAAGGTCTGGTACTGGTTTAGGAAGGGATTAAGGAGATGTTGAATGAAGTCAACTATAAGTCAAAGGTATAATAATCGAACGGACAAAAATTATAAAGATGGTGATGATAGTATCATCTAGCATTGAGATTAAAAGAGTATGCGAGCGGACCAGAAATAATTATAGTAGAAACTAAAGCGTTCTGATTGAACTGTGTCAATTGGAGGCTATCTAAATTTGACAGGAATTTGTGAAGGGTCAAAAGAGGATAAATAAGATCAACAGGTACTACTGGATTACTATCGTGCGAAAGCTAACTATAATAAAATGGTGACTATCGATCCGTCAATCGTCCTTAAAATAGCGGTGTACTTCTTCTTGAAAATAATTTGTCTCCGGTCCAGTAGTAGTTGATATGCCTCCAATGCGATCGTAAGTCCAAGACACCTAGCTTCGGCTCATATGTAAGCTCCAAGTGAATACACCCACCAACGAAGTAATGACGATCATAGTCGCCCTCGAACAGTACTAAATTTAACGGAACATACTAATCTCTGTCTCCTCAACCCTTTTTACAAATATCATCATGTTGTAGGTTGATAAATACTCAAGTCTAGACATAAAAGATATAGTAAAAAGAAAATTCATAAAGTGGAAATACTAAGTAAAATGCACTTTATAATAAAAAAAATTAATAATAATTTATTTTTTGTTTACACAAAAATTAACAAGTAGTATTACTTTGGATATACTATTTATAAATCACACGTAGTCAACCCATTACCCACGGTCTCGAGGTAAACGCAAACCTAGGCTCTGATACCAAGTTGTAACGCCCCGAAAATTGGGTACGTTAATAAATAAATTTCACAATTTATTTAAATAGAAAACAAACTTTCTTAAAATTCCAAAGAAAACTAAATAAAATTTTAACGGAAAGCTAAAAGTTTAACTAACTTATTACAAACGAAATAAATTAAATTCCAACATTTGTCTGAATTCGGAGAACAGCATGCCCCCGGTCCGTTCTGTACCCCTTCAAGAAAATCCTAATTCTGCCCATGGTGGCGACAGCCACCGATTGTCCCTTGCAGCTCTGTCAACCCCTTGCAGCTCCGGTCCATCAACTGTAAGATTTAAGTTTTGGGATTTTACTCGATATATTAAGATGCTAAACAAATCATTCATTAACATTAAATTTTTGAATTTCAACCACCCTAATGTGGCAGCGGAGAGGAGGACCCCGAATTGGTCATTTCTCTCTTGTTCTTAGATCTGAGGGTTTCTCTCCCATTCTTAGATTTGGGTTTTGTTATTTTGCCTGGATCTGTTTTTCTCTTGATGTTGGAGTGTTTAATTCCCTTTTGCAATTGCTATTGTTGGTAGTTTTCTTCGCCTTGAAGAACTCGATCTCCAGTGGGTATATGCTCTACTTTGAGTTGAATCCTCCAGGTAGTCGCATTTTATGGAGAGAGTAATATTTTGCAAGGCCCTCTAGTCGACTTATGCTGATTCAATCGTGATGGCTTGTCGTTTTCGTTCAAGTAAACATATCGTCATTGCATGTCTAGCACGAGATTCAAATCATCCGTTCAATCATTCACTTTAATAGCTAAACGGGGCACCAAAGTGCTACACTTGGAAAAGATTAAAAAAAACCCCAACCGAACCTATTAACGCCCCGAAAATTGGGTACGTTTATAAATAAATTTCACAATTTATTTAAATAGAAAACAAACTTTCTTAAAATTCCAAAGAAAACTAAATAAAATTTTAACGGAAAGCTAAAAGTTTAGCTAACTTATTACAAACGAAATAAATTAAATTCCAACATTTGTCTGAAAAACTTAAACTTTATTAAAAGTTCGAATGAAAGAAAGGAATAGAGCTATCTAGCTAGACGCCTACTGGTAGAGCCATGGTTCTGCCACTTCGTACCCATCTACCTGCTCCATTGACTTGAATTCAGCAGGCAACTCTCCGTCTCTTTCTGTAACTGGCGTTGGGGACACCAGGGCCACAAAAAGTAGCACTGTGAGTGGTAAAATTACACTCAGTAGGATGACTAAAACTAACCCTTTACAAAGGCATACTCATGCAACATATAACATCACAGTAAATTCAATGAGCAATAAACATTAGGATTAGAGCAGTAAATCTCAAAACAGAAAATCTTCCCAATTACAATTCACTGTTTAAACATCAATCAATCTCTTCTCAACTTTCCCAATAAGTCACCTCTACTTATCAACACATGTGTAAGACATTACCATAATACTCGAACATACTCCACGGTTCCAATTTCCAACCAAACACCCCGATAATCGGCATCGATTCCCATCCACAATATATCCCAGTACGTTAGGTTTTTCCCCTACACACCAAGCCCACCTCACGGCTTTAAACCTCTGGGCATATATTGCACTTGGCTCAAGACCCATACCGATAGACGTCCTGACCCATAATTTTTCATTAATAACTACTATTTTGTTACCAACTCGCATGTTTCAAACACAATATTCAACAAACTAAAATACAGAATTTATGCATCACATGGGTCCAACAATCACGTAAGTCCAATAATTCAACAAAAAAAAAAGCATGATACAAATAGTCAATATTTTCCAAATAAATGACTTAGCAATTTCAGTTAATTAAACAAATAGTAGATTAACTCTATAAATCACGAAATTTGACAGGGTAGTAGATAATCAAATTTGGAACAAACTTTATATTTCACCCGAAGTCTAGTTTTAACTTTAAATAAGGTAAAAATGGATTTTTATGCTGGACAGTGAATCTGTCCCGAAACTGCACTGAACAGGTAAATTTGAAAAATCATAGTAAATCCTACGAGCCTCGGATTGAAACAGGTTCTATATGAAAGTTTCTTAACGTTTCGAGATCTACAACTCTTATGTTATATGTTTTCTTTGAATAGGTCCGAAAAAGGGTCATAACGTCCGAACAGAATATAGTGTGCCTGAAACACGTTTTTCGCTATACAATCTCGTTTTACGCTTTCGTTACCTTAACGATTCGACACCCACTATAATTACTGATTTCTATCTCATTCACAACCTTACAATTATTATAAATACATAAAGGAACACGTAAGCAGTAAAACCTAAGTAAAAAGAGAGTTTTAATGTCCTACCTCTCTTCCGTTGACTTAAGCGCAAAAACGAATGGTAAAGTGGAATGATCACGACACCGAGGATAATTCTGTGAAAAGATAAATAAATATCCGCGTGAGCATGATAAAAATATACTCCGCAAGAAAAGATAGTGTTAGGATAGATTCACACACGCACACGATATACGAGTATAAACAGTAAAGCAATCAACACAGAGATATACGTGGTTCCCCAAAACCGGGTACGTCCACGGGAGCGGAGAGAGATTTTGTTTATTGATGATCTGAGTACATAGGGTTTTACAATAGAGAGTATATATAGTCATCACATCTATTCCAACCCTAATTCGCATTATAGCTCCGCTCCGTTCGGTCGCTTCGCTTCCCTCACTCCGCTCCGCTCCGCTCGGCACTGGCCTTTTACAAGTACCTCTCATACACACCATATGAGCCACAAGTTCCAACAGATAGAAACTTATCAACGGCGGTTACATACTTGAAAGGGATTAATATGGAACAAAAATGTTGGAGATAGTCCAAGAAGGAAGAGGAGAAAAAAAAAATTGAAAGGATTTCTACCTGGGAAGAGACAGAGAATGTCGAGAGAGATTGAGGAGATGCTTTTGGGTTCCAATTGATTTAAGTAAAGAAAATTGGCAGGAGATATAGATGTAATAATTTTAGGGAGAGTGGGAGAGTGGAGAGATAAGGGAAAAAAGAATTTAGATAGGATACTAACATAGATATATGTAAGTATATTAATATATCTCCTAATAAGATAATTAAAAGCATAATTAACATAATATATTCTATTATTATCATTATTATTATTATTATATATATTTTTAAAAAACGATCCGTTACAGCATCCCTTTACAAAAACAAGAAATTTAGGCATCATGATTTTTTCTTTTTTTCTTTTTTTCTTTTTGAACTGCATTTAGACCAGTTATTAAAAAAACTGCATTTAGGCATCAAGATTAGAACAGATCCATGTAGCTGAAACTAATATAAAGGCTACAATACACACTTCTTAAAGGTGTATACCGCATGCACCTAATGTGTGGTCGAAATTGTCACTTCACAAAGATTCAGAACATTTTGGTGCGTCTCGTAATTTTTATATTAAAAACTCGTAACTTTTCAGTTACATAATTGATAACATTTTTATAAACTAGTAGGAATCATAACATTTGCTTTTTGTAACTTCTCAGCAACAAAATTTATAATATTTTTTACTAAAAATCATAACATATTGGTGCGTGTCGTATATTTTACACTAAAAACTTGTAACAGTTTAGAAATCCATAAGGTACACACCCAAATAAAAGTATGTATCATAGCCTTTTCCGAAATCAATAAGCAAAAAGGTACAGTTCGGGGCACAACGACAGCCTAATCAATTGTTGCTACGGTCCACCAAGTTGACATATCACTTTAATTTGTGACTATATGATAAGTTCAGAATATTCTCTAAAGTTGTAGTACAATTTGATCATACAAATTGCCTGGCTTTTTGTTTATTAACGAATAATTAGGTATATGTCGCACAGGCATTTTCATCGGTTGAGCTAAAAAGAGGTAAAGAGGAAAAATTGATGGTCCACTCATGTACCTTGAAAATTAATCGGTGTGAATATCATACATTCTTTGGGAAATAAAAGATGACTTACGAGAATCGTTATGCTAAAGATTGGCGTGGTCCTTTCGCTAATCGAGCGGTTTCCGTGACTCTATGTTTCAAAATCCGTAGAGGCGTTGTGGGTTGAACGTAGAATTCGATTTCTAGCAATGCCACACCCAATAGCCAATTGATGGTATCTGATCTATTATAGTTGTAGTAGATATCGGGTGCAAATTAATTAAAATTGGGTCCTATAGTAACCTAATGTACTACACAAATGCTGGCACCATAGGTTTTGATATGATTCCGCTGCTATAATCTCAACCGTTCACATTATAAATCTAACTGAGCAAATTAGCTAGTAGACAAAAGAATCAACTGTATATAGTTAGCCACTTGATTGCACAATTACTTGTCATAAGAATGGATGGCCATGTTGTCCATGTCCGATAAATTTCATATCTTGTGAAAATACAGTTTCAACACTGAAAATGAATGATTCAGATTATAATGACAAAAATAATGCTAAAACTCATAGAAGTGACTACATTCATTTCTCATAGTTGGGGGTTAGCGGGGAAGTTAGTGAGTTAGTCCAGTGAGGGTCTAGAATCTATTCATAACCCTAAACCCCAAACGCCTCTGCCGAGGCTCGAATCCTGTTCTCTTTTATGAGAGAATCAAGAGATAACCGTTATACTACAAACTCTTGTTCCATTTCTCATAGTTCATTCGCGCACTACAGTGACATCTTACCCCTAAGTCGTGTCACCACTTTAGTGCAACGGTTGATATGAATCTGCTGGCCGATCAAATAAAAACAAACTCGATCCCATCCCACCCATTTGGAAGCGACTTTGGTTCCAAATCACTTGTATTCCAAACAAAAGCCATTTGTGTAACCAAATAAAACAAGTTTGGTCACATGACTCACATCCCACCCTTTTGGAAGTACTTACCCTGTAATCCTATACCATAACATTAGTTTTCTTCCTAAATCACTCGCTATTCCTTTTTTTACGAAAGACACATACATAGATATATATTCTATTCCTCCCTTTTTAATAGTTGAGTATTTTATTTTGGGCTGTTCCTAATTGTGAATTTTGAAAAGTCAATGGGAATTTTTTTGTATAATTATAATTTTGCATGCCGTTTTGAAAAGTTAATGAGTTAAAGTGGAAGATAATTTTAGAAATTGGAGGTAAAAATTGATGTGAAATGGGTAAAGTGGAGATAAAATTGAGCGAAAGAAGCAATGTTGATGTTTCTTTATAAGCTGTATATTTAGGAAACAACGTACTTAAAAAAGGACGGAGGGAGTTTATCAATACTCCGTAAGAAACAAAATACAAGCATCAAGCAAGGCTAAGAGATCTGAGAATCTTTCCTGTTCCTAAGTGGGGATTCGATTGTATCTTTTTTCATTTTTTTTTTTTTGGTTATTTCTAAAGTTTAGTTTTTTTTTTTTTTCCGCCAAAATCAATCTTTTGGTGTAAGCATTCGTGCTGACGGGTGAAATCTAGAAGCTATAAAAATCATGATTGAAACATAGTAAACATGAAAACCAAAATTATTTTTTATTTTATTTATTTTTCCTTTTTCAAAATTCTAAACTCATTACATTTTCATCCTTTTTTTTTTTAAAGTTCTTTTAGTCAAGGAAAGTGTTTAATCTCTCTTTTTGAACAACAATTAATAAATATTCCTTAATCCTTTATGATTTTTTTTTTAAAGAAAAACCATTAGTAGTTCTAACGATTGAGGGTTCTAGTTTAAATTTAGATTCTTTCTAGTCAACTCGATGGATGTTCAGCTTATATTTGTGCGAGAGGAGCGAGCGTAGAATATAGATACCCAATGGTTCAACTACAAAAAAAAAAAAAAAAAAAAAAAACTTAAACTGAACCTTCAAGTCCATGTTCAAAAAAAGAAAAGAAAAAAGGGTCAGGGGAAAAGAACAAATAATTTCATAATACGAATTATACGAAAAGAAAAAGAATATAGGGACTTATAATAATATCATGCGGTAGAGCTCTTGGATGTCTCATACTGCATTCCGGGATCTAGTCTCATTCCCCTCTCTCATAGGTTGGGAATGACGAATGAAAAAAAAAATTAAAAATGATGATTTTAGTTCCATCTAGAGTGGTGGTGTTCATATGGTAACATCAACTGCCAAACACCGATCATAAGATCAAATAATAATGTAGTTTTGGACGTTTTTCAACCTAGTTGCGTGAATGGTAAACAAGTCGACGCTTGCAAAGTGTATGGCTCGAATCGTCCAATAAAATTGTTGGCACTTTTCACATTTATATCACATAAGGGAGATTTTTTATAAGGTATTCCATCCGTTCCAAAATAAATGTCTCATTTAATACTTTAAATCGGTGCAAAAAAATTTGAAAAACGATACACGAAAGTTCTTAATTTTTTTATTTGAGAAATAACACGACTCTACGTAGTGGATACTTATTTTGGAACGGATGAAGTATAAAAGATAAAAAAAAAAAGAATCTGAAGTATATCAAACGAGATGTGATGTAAGTCCACAAACACATTGGTTATGTTCGGTTTGGGTTTTGGACTAAGGATTTGGGTTTTTGAGTAGAGAGAGAAATGAGAATAATAATTTAAAATATAGGATAATGATTGGAGAAAGAGAGAGAGAGAAATGAGAATGAAAATTCAAAATATGAGTAATGATTAGAAAAAAAAAGGAGTAATAATTTAGTAATAATTTAAAATTTGGATCTTGAGATCCAAACCGAATAAGATGGCAAATCTCATTAAAGGAAGAACAATACTCAAATTTTAGTTTCAGGAAGAATTAATCCCATTGCATGCCTACCCTGTAAACCTCTCCTGTAGAAGAGTGCAATTTTATTGGTGGACTGTGGTGGCTACTTGTACTAGCCCGCAGGGACATTGACATGATAAGATCTTTGATTTTTAAGACAGGGTCAACTGGAGCTCTAGAACCTTTTAAAATAAGTACACAATCATATTACAATCAACTGAATCAAGCGAAATTCATGCACTTATAGATTCTAAAGCTCCACTTGATCTTTTCTCACATGGTTAATCCATGGGTATAGACCACCCGTGTATAGACCATGCACAAACGGCACCGGCAATCCTTATGTGGGTCCCAAACGGTGAATCAGAACCGTTAATTCATCTCAAAGTTAAATTTCGAAGGGCCTTTCGCGGTAATCGATACAATCGGACGGCCTTAACAGCTCGATCCTAAGTCATCCCATTTCATTCAAAGGCTTTTGCATGAAATGGGGTGATTTTGTATCAATATCTTATGGGTGTCTGATTACATCGATTCCCGCATTGGCCTTTCGGAATTCAATTTTGAGATGAATCAACGGTTCCGATTCACCGTTTGGAACCCACAAGAGGGTCGCTGGCGCCATCTGTGCGTGGTCGGTACCCTTTTATCGGTACCACCGTACCAATAGCAAGGTTCTTTCTCAAAAAAACCCAATATTTTTTTTTTCATCTTTTTTTTCTTTTGTCATTCGTTATTTCTAATCTATTACAAGGGGAGAAGAGAATGAGACTCGATTCTGGGATGCAGTTTGGGGCATCCAAGAGCTCTACCGCATGAGTTAGCCACCAATTGCTTATTTTTTTTTATCTGAAAACACCTAAATATTACTCCATTCGTCCGGATTTGTTTGTTCCTCATTCTATTGCAACCGGATAAAAAATAGTGATATCTTAACATTTGTAAGTAAATTATATATCCAATATAGATCTTGTTTGATTGATGTCGATTAGTTATAAAAATATATGTTTTGAAAATTACATAAAATATTATAAATTATAAGATATAATCATTTGAAAAATAACACAAATTCTAAAAGATAAACTAACAAATTCGGACGGAGAATGTACAATTTTTTTATTTCAAGTAAACAAAAAGACAAGAATTACTGGGACCCACAATGCCCCTGGACATCTAAGAAACCATTATCGATCAATGTGGCTATCAAAGACTTTTTATCACCACCATATAATCAAGTGAAGTTCATACTCTTAGTTTTAAAATTTTGCAAGTTGTGTGTTAATTAGAGTGCAGAGATTCTAGAGCTCCACCTGATCATTTCTTAGAAACACCAAATGTTTTTTTTTTTTTTTTTAATCTGAAAACACCACAAAATTTCAATGTTTTGTTTTCAAGTAAACAAAAAGACAAAAGATTAGCGGGACCTAGAATGCACCCTAAGCAACCATTATCGACCAATGTGGCCATCAAAGACTTTTTCTTTTCTAATCAAAAGCTAATCGTCTTTTCGACATCATAAACAATAAGATATGATATTTCCACTCTCAATTGACTTAAGTATTTTTTATATTTTCTTTATTCAAATTTTTTCCACCTTTGGTGTGGAACAACTACCTCAAAAATTATTCCGAAAGTAAAATCAATGGTTCACATAAATATCCAAGTAATCAGAACCATTGATTTCACTTTCGAAGTAGTTTTCGGGATACCTATCATTTAAATATAAACTCAATTATGCAGACCTAATCATGGGGTTAGTGAATCATTAGGCTATGTTCCACAAACCCAAAAAACCAAAAATCAGCTTATTGTGTTTTTTGAAACATGTCATCACATTATATAAAAAATCACAAAAATCTAACGTGTATTTTGAGCTCTCACATAAAAAAGCCAAAAACTCAAAAAAATTAAATTAGTGGCACACCCCGGAAGCCCTCCACAATTCGACAGTTTTCCCCGAAATATTTTAAACGTCCACTATTTTTCCACGTGGCACGATAGAGACGTTAGAGTGGGACCCACGTGACGTTGCATACACGTGTATGGTAGTGAAAGGATGTGTGGGGAGTAGGGCATACTCGAGCTGATACCCACGTCGAGCATGGGGCCCTGATTTTTTTTTTTGATCAACAAAGGGGCCGTGATTGGATGCAATTGGCGTGTAGTTAAACTAGATAGGTTCTGTGGGGTCCACTCGGAACAGAGTGAAAATCTGACGTGGATGAATCCTTCTTGTTTTTTCTGCTTTTTTTTTTTTCCCCTGTTAAGAAGTGCATTTCCACTCAATCTCTTTCCAGCGTGTGGAACACGAACACAGAATTCATTAACGGATCCTAAAAAGCTTTTTAATTTTCACTCTTTTTTTTTTTACATATTTTAATATATTTTCCTGCAAGAGGTGCCTAGCTCATGCGGTAGAGTTCTTGGACGCCCCATACTGCATATCAGGATTGAGTCTCACTCCCCCTCCTCCATGTAATAGATTACGAATGATATTTTTTTTTTTCCAACTTTAACGTACTCTTGGTTATTTTTTTCTCTCCTACCAAATAAGAGAAAAAATAGTAGGAAAAAAAAACCATTTCACAACTGTTAGGGGGTGTTTGGTTACCTGTTTTTTGCATTTTTTACTTCTAGGTGTTTGACACATCACAACCAGAACACATTCCGTGAAAATGAGTTTTTATTTTTTGGGTTTAGAGACGAGAAATTAGAAGTAGGGGGAGAGAAACTTTTTGAATTCTTAGTTTCCACCTTAGCCATTTTTGTTGATTAAAAAACCTACATAATGTATTCTACACATATTTCCCAAACACTACTCTTGTTACAAAAATATATTTTGCGCATAACTATCAAACACTCTACAATTCCTAATTAATGCATTCTCACCATAATTCAAAAAGTTCAAAATATAAAAGGCAAAATGCAAAAAAAAAAAAAAAAATATATATATATATATATTCAAGCTCCCAAACACCCCTAGGTATCCGAATCAGGAAAGTCCATTATTCTATCAAAAAGTTTGTGGACACAACTTTTCAAGCATATTTTTTGGTTTTTTTTTTCCAACACAACTTTTCAAGCATATTAAAATAAAATAAACTGGAAAATGTTCGTTGCAAATTTGCAAGTAATAAAAAGTTCACGTGCGTCAAACGGTTTGAATACATTTATATCCTAACGTTTCAATCCAAATCTTTGTAGGAAGCATTGTTTGTATGCTTTGTTTGATACCTAGGAAAAAAAAGGAAAATAAAATAGAGTAAAAATTAAAGAAGAAAAGTTAAGAGGAAACCTTTTAGTTAAAATAGTTTAGTTTAATTATTTTTCCTCTCATTTTCCTCTCAACCCAAACAAAGGAGGAGGAAAGTTTTTTCATTTTCCTTTCCTTTCTTTAACTTTTCTTTTCTTTTCTTTTCCTAGGTACCAAACATAGCCTTAATCTAGCAGCAATTCCTCAAGAGATTACTCTATAGTCGAGTCACACCACTAGTCCGCTACGGCTCACTATCTCTCAACACCATAAATTCATGTGGAATTTATGCACTTAGTGAGAGCCCATCAAAATATACGGTGTGAAGGATTAACGTTGAGGTACTAAGTGGCGGTGCGCGGGGAGCACCCGACAGCTTTTCCAATTGATCATACTCCAAGCTCACTGGAACTTGTATATGACACGTATTCCCAATCGCGCGTGGAAGCCTAACAATGGCATGACTATTCACTACCACTTCGTCGTTTTTCCATTTTTACGGTGTCGCACTCATCACCACATGTCTGTCCTCATTGGAGCATAATTGAAATCCAGACAAAATGAAACCCAAATTCAAATGAAATGTAAGTGGTCCCGCCACAATTCATTGCCTCGGCCAAATACTCAAAACCTTATTTATAAATAAAGTAGCCTAAAGGCTTCGATTGCTTGACCACGCCAATGGAGCAGCTCCAATTATAAAATCATATATATAACTGTTTTTCTATTTGCCGTTTCTCCGGAAAAATAAGATTCCGGTTGACGGTGGTGGTGATGATATATGGCAAAAGGTCGGAAACTAACGACCAGTCAAAGCGAGCGCTACTTGGGAAGTTACGGGCGCGGACATGGTCACGGAATAATTCCTGAGAACGCAGAGTTTGAAGAAGATGACGTGTGGTCAATGGTCGGTGGCACGGTCAATGGCGGCGATTATCATGCGATCAGCGATTCACGAAGCGAGTGGATTCCTCGTGACATCGCTGACAGTAAAGGGAGCTTGAGCATCGTTCGGAGCCACCGGCACGTAGCCCGAGACGATCATACCCACGTGGGTGGGTTGTCTATGGCTTTCGATGATGATTCGGGAAAGACAGCGTCGCCTAGGATTGTGCACCAATTTCGAGGCCATGACAACATGGCCAGCCCGCGTGGACGTAACATGTCCACGTCAGCCCCCGTTAACGTTCCCGATTGGTCGAAAATTTACAGGGTTAACTCGGTTGAGTCGTTACATGACTCGGACGAGGGCGTTGATAACTTCGAGATGATGCCCCCACACGAGTACGTGGCAAGAGATCACCGCCAGAGAGCGGCGAACTCGGTTTTTGAGGGTGTGGGCCGGACGCTAAAGGGCCGGGACATGAGCCGGGTCAGGGATGCGGTTTGGAGTCAGACCGGGTTTAATGGCTGAAAAGATATTAATTCCTTTGTTTTGGTTGATCATTAATTGTTTGGTATGGTATTTTAGCCAGGTTATTTTGTTAAATGTTTTTGTTTTTTAACCTGGGCAATGACTCAACTGAGTGAACTCAGGCTTAACGAGTCAACTCGGCAACGATTGAGCCCTGGATTCTGGTTAATGCTTCTACCACTTACTCCTATATTTCTGGTGTATTGGGTTGAAATATTTAAAATTGTAATTTGTCCCTATTCAGTGGTATATTGGTCATTTCACTCATTTCAGTTTGAAGACTGTAGTCCACACTCCACAGATTATTTTATTAATTTTTTTTATCATTCGTTATTACAAAATCTATTTGATGGAGAATCTATTACATGGAGGAGGGTGGATTGGAACTCGATCTCGGGATACAATGTGGGACATCTAAGAACTCTGTCGCATAAGCTAGTTACACTTGCCACTCCACATATATAGATTGTGCCAGTGAAATTATGAGCTAGTTTTGCACCAAAATTACTAGTTATTGGGGAGCAGTTCAAATTACAACACAAAGATTCAACGGATTAAAACTTAAGAATTTGCACAGTTGTTAACTGCACGATCCAGACTTAATCTGATATACACAAGCTGATCCGGACATTTGACTGTAAAAAAAAATATAAATAATAAGCTTGCTTTGTCAATGATGGAATAGGGCCTTTTCCCATTTATAATACCAATAATAACAAATTTATAAGAACTATCAAAATTAGCTGAAGATCATTTCGAGGTAAATAAATGGAATCAATAGGCCACAAGAGTGGGACTACAAAGCAATCTAATTGTTGTTTTTGCATTCCAACATAGAGTGTATTGAGTTCAAGTTCACTCTATGATGAATTCGAGATGTGAAAAATCTGGTCTCATGGTATGCAATTCTAGTGATTCTGTTGATTTTGTAAGTTTACGCATGTACAACGAGTTTCCCAAATGATAAAATCAATAATAAAATCTTTGTCAAACTCCCCTGTAATCTCCATGATAAAATCAGGCTCATAAAAGATTTCATGAGTGCTTGTGCATAATCTCTTCATGAATACATCAGAATCATTAGGATAAAAAAATCAGACCGGGGTGGTTGCTGTGCGATAGGTGTTGTGCGCCGTATTATACGGCAAAACTATATTGTTTTGCATGATTTTTGGGCACACCTCCAAAGCTTTCAGTACAGCACCTCCCCGGAATCCTAATTGAAATGTAACCACATGAATCGATATCAAAAACTTGTAACAAAAGCATTCAAATTACGCGGTGATGATTGTAATTCCAGTACGAATATGATCTTCACTTAGAAAACAACAAAAAAGACGCATCTAAGTTAGGATGGTTTGTGCTCGGGCGGTGGACTGTGTACGAGAGTTTTATGCTGCAAATCATTCGGCTGTAGCAGTAGTGGGTGGGAGCTGTGTTTCTGGTGACTTACGGCAGCAGCCTCTGGGTGCTTTTATCAAAATTAATGTGGATGGAGCGTGGAAAAAGGAATCTAGAGAAGGAACATATGGAATAGCGATCAGGAATGGGAATGGAGATTTTGTTGCTGCTGCAAATAGGAGTCTTCCGCGGTATGCTAGTCTAGTTATGTTAGGGCAGCAGTTAGGTTTAAATTATGTGATTTTGGAAGGGGATTCTCAAGGTATCATCAATATAATCAACAATGAAGCAGTAGTAAGCCAAGAAGTGAAGACAATTATTTGTGATGTAAAGGTATTGAATAGAAGTTTTCAATCTTATGTATTTTCCTTTGCTCGTAGTTCTACCAATACTATAGCTCATACTCTGGCTAGTAAGAATTTATTAGGGTCGGGATATAGTATTTGGACTGAGTCCCTTCTGTTTGGCTTCTTCACCCCTTGTCTAGCAGTCTAGGGATGAAGTCTCTTCGTGATGTAATGATTTTTTTCCGATTAATAGTATCACTTGTTATCCTTTTGGCAAAAAAAGGGAAAAAAGAAAAAGTTAGATATGCGATGGACCTAACAAACTTCAATTGGATCATCCAAACAAAAATCGTAGAGAAAGAAGTTCATTATTTGTTAGTTTGAAGTCTTTTTGGGTGTCGGTAAAATCTAATGGGATCAGTTTATAGGAGACGATATTTTTTTCGGTACTCTCTCCATTCTAAAATAAGTGTCCAGCGCGCAAACATTGGTCTTTAAAAAGATGCATATTTTTGTTGTTAAATAATTTAAATTTTTTTCACAACTTAAAAGGATACATTTTTTTTTTGTTCATCAAACAACTTAAAAGGATACATTGATATTTATTGATTTGTTACAAAATAAAATGTATCTTTTCAAAGGCCTAGGTTTGCGTGCGGGGCACTTATTTTGGAACGGAGGAAGTACTAATTAAGTCTCTCGTTAGTTTATAGTGAATTGAATAGATTCCGTAAATTAGTCGATGTGCACAAATTTCTGCGCACTCCGGTCATAAAAAAAGACATAATTCTATATGTACCGATGAAGGGTGCACCGATAGACGAGTTAGCTCACTTATGCGTCCTATGCAAATAGCATGGGCCGTTCATTAGTTTTAAAATAAATTTTCGAGTGGCCTTAAAAAAAAATAAGCTCAATAGTATAAATATAAGTGTTTGATCCAATCTATCAGTTTTTTCATCAAAAAGTGACATTTTGAATTCTGAATAAAAACTTGAAAATTTGGGTTAAGCACTTATATTGGCCATTCGATTGAGCTGATTTTAAAGAAATCCCCTCGAAAAATTATTTTAAAATTATCAAACGACTAAGATAATTTGTGTGGCACCGTAAGTACGCACTATGAAAAGTGAGATTTTGAATGAAAAATTAAAAAATTAGGTTAAGCACCAATATAGTTATTCGATTGAGTTGATTTTAAACGAAGTCTCTCGAAAAATTATTTTAAAATTATTAAACGACTAAGATCATTTGTGTGACACTGTAAGTACGCACTATTCGCCGACCTGTGCACCATCGATGCAATTTCGTCGGTACCCGCAACCCATAATGGAGCTGTGAAAAAAAAAAAATTGCTTTTTAGTAGAAGGTGATAGGGGCATCAGGGTAGGGTCATAGTGTCACACAAGTTGACAGACTATTGAATTTTGGAACAGACATTTTGAGTTAGATACCTTATGGCTGACCTTTTTCAAGAAAGGGACACTAGTCCTTTTGTTTTGGTTCGCTAGAGTGTTGTGAGCCACTTCTTTCTTTTCTGCAATCCATCAGTGGACAAAAGACTATGGGATATTTGATATGGCCCGCACTCCATATCATTATTCGAAACAATACGTCACGAACTAGCACACACGAGTAAATTTTTTTTACCATACTAAGAACATCATCGTGATCGATGGTTATACGTGGCTGTAGTTCCATCGATCAAGATGAGCCAGGTCGGCTTCGGCTTTACGAAGGGTGTAGACATGCCAACTGATTTTATTCCGATTGGATGTGTAAAGGCCATCTCGAATTCTTGGACCAAAAACTGGCGAACAATTTATCGGGCGTTTTGAATTGAGATGTTTTTCTATAAAGAAGGTTCATTTGAGACGTTTTTCTGCAAATCAAATGTATCCATCATGTGTGCAGTTTTTGCACACGCCTGGTCGATCGGTTTCGTATAATTATTGCTTTATGATAAAGGGCCTAAAAAATTTCGTCGCATGGTGAAATTTTAGTAGAAGCGTTTCTTTTTTTTTTTTTTTTTTCAATTCCTGTCCATTTTGGTCTAGTTTTGGGTCATTGTGAGCACCTCTTTGGCTCAAAACAATGATCGGAATCGTTCACTTTGTAGAGCTCGTCCAGTATGGAATCCCCACGTAAAAAATTAGCTTGATTAAACTTTGATTGGTCCATTCTGCAAAACAAATTGTACAAGGAAAAAATGGGTAATTTCAATTTCAATGTTTTTTATTATCCCATTTTCTTTGTACAAATTTGTTTTGTCTATGTACCTATCAAAGTTCAATCAAGCTAATTCTTTACGCAAATAACGTTGTTGACGACCTCTACAAAGTGAACGACTTTGATTACTCTTATGGGCCTAGGAGGAGCTCTTTTTTTTTTTTTTTCATTCGATATACATCAGTGTGGGTTAGCACGTTAGCGGGCTGTTAGCTGGAGAGTTAGTGACTTAGTTCAGAGGGGGTTTAGAAATTATCCATAGACCTAAACCGCAAACGCCTCTGCCGAGGCTCAAACCCTTGTCCTGCTTATGGGGAGCACAAGGAGATAACCTCTAGGTTACAAATCCTTGGTTTAGAAGGAATTTTTGTTTTTGAAAATGTTTAGAAGAAGTTCACAGTGGCCGAAAATAGAGCAAACTGGACAAAAATAAAATAAAATAAAAATTGGACTGGAGCCTCTTCCAAGTTTTACGTGCTCCAGACTCTTATCTAAAAAATATAAGCATCCTTCAAATTCTCTCTCTCTCTCTCTCTCTCTAAATTTGACTAAGAGCATGTACACTAGAGTAGGCAAACCTTTGCCTTTAGGTATTTTACCTCCCAATAACCAAAAATCTGCACTGCCTCAGACTATGCAATAGTAAAGGTAAAATGCCTTTTGGGGGGCAGGCTCGGCATGAGTGCCGAGGCACTGTTGAGAAGCAACCCATTAATTAATCATTTCTCTCTCTCTCTCTCTCTCTCTCTCTCTCTCTCTCTCTCTCTCACACACACACACACACACACACACACACACACCCCTATGGAGCCTACCTGGCACATGTTATATTTTCTAATATTTAATAGAGATAGAGAGGAAAATAAAGAATATTGGTGAAATGTGAGAAAAAATATGGGTAAGTAAAATAGAAAATATGCACAGTTTACTAGTATTTTTTGCTAACCATTGGTGCATTTGCTCTAATGGGTAGCATACCGCAAATGTCAAATCATTATACAAAAAGTATAGTAATTTGGTGTTCGAAGAATTAGTAAGAGCATCATTTTGCACACATAAAAACACTAAATTTAACTCCAAAAACACCTTTTATAATTTAACAAGTCACTTATCCAAAACTCACAAAATCAGACTCTCTATCCAAATTTTACTATATTAAACTATCCCCTCAAGTCAATCAAAATAAAAACTATTCCCTAAAGAAATAATAAAAAAAAGAAACACACATGCTGATGAAACCCTCTCTCTCTCTTTAAAGAAATAAACTGGAGTACTATCCACCTTTAGAGCAAGCCCAGCAGATGACTCAAATCCCTCCCTATCCCTATTTTAGGGAGTCAAACCCCAAAACTAAGCTCCAACAGACTACCTAAACCCCTCCCTAAAATA